>PNEQ01112770.1:152612-172441 GCA_003012365.1 Medauroidea extradentata
CACCGCCATGTTTGATCTTAGATGATGGCCTCCTCCCGGAAGCCCAAGGCTGCCAACCGCTGGCAGATGATGAGGAAGAGCTGCTGCCAACTCAAACTGGTGAATTGCTGCGCGGGAGATTCAAAAGTTGGAAATGCTCACCGGGATTGTTCGAAATGCACTATTTAATGATTTAGTCTCAACGAAATTTACAAATACCGAAAATTATACACTATGTACAGTCAGAACAGTTAGAGTAAAATTTTTTAAATATTGAATGTTAGTGACAAAGTTCTATTTTCACTATTAATTTTGCATAAATTTATCTTCGGAATGATTTTAAATCCTAAAATTATTTAGCATGTTTATGTAGAGTTCTTCAGCTAAAAAAGTTTGCATGCTAGTTTAAAAATTGTCATTTTCCATCTAACGTATTTCACACTAACAGACAACTAGGCCTACATTAAGTATCATTGATTGGATCTTATTGCATATAAACAATGAAATTTACTACGAATTGTTCACGGTAAGTGTCAAAAATGATTACCGATTACGACCATTATTAAAATGTCTACCGCTAACGGCTTCCTAAACTAAAACAATTTTTTTTTTAAATTTGTGTTTGAAATGAGGTTTACTGTGTCTGACAATTGAATTTAAAACTAGGAAAGAAATTGGTAATACAAAATTAGTTTACTTCACGGAATGAAAAAATAAATGCATTAAAATTTTCTATTAGAACTATAATGATCAGTCCCACAAGATTTATTACCCAGAGTGAATATCTGATAAATGTTAACACATTGTTTGAGTACACTCTTAAAATATTCAGTTAATATTTACAGGCTGCTTGTAACATTTAAATGATTTAATTTATTGAAACGGATTCATAGTGCATTTGGAGAGTATTGTAAGCGCTGCACTAAAAAAAGATAACAAAAGTAAAAATTTCTACCCGTATCTTCCATTGCTTGTAATAATGTTCTAATTTTTGTAAAAAAAACACAACAAAAGTAGTCACTGAAATCACTTAATCTTACTTTTTAATAACTACTGTGACCTTAGAACTGTTGTAGTTTACAAGTTTACAAGAAACGCCAACATACAAACTTCTCTGTCAATGTATAAATTTATCCAAGGCAGTGAGAATTTATTAATTTTATTTTTCAGTGCAGTCTAGAAATTTTGTCTATCTCATCAGGAGAAAGTGTTTTAAGTAAAGAGAAATAAAAAAAGGATCAACATAGTAAAATATAAAATTACAAACAATTATATTGAATAATGGAAACATTTATTTAGTGTGCATTGTACATACAGTATAGCAAAATGTGACTTATCAAAATGCATTGTTCACTTTGAAATAGAGCAAGCAAAAATTGGTAGCATGCGTGCCTTGGAAATATTAGTAAACCATCACGTATATAGATTCAAATCATGTGAAATGTTTATAAGTAATGACGTTTTCGTTACAAAATTAAAAAGCGTGTTAAGTGACAAATTAATAAGTATAAGTTGCTGCGGTTAAATTTTAAAGTAATATTACTAATCCAATTATTTACCAAATTTTTTTTTTTCCAATTTTTACCTGTCAAAAGCGACTTAAAAACTTCGATTCACCAGTGAAAAAATCGCAGCGTATCTAATTAGTTGAAAATGTTTTTATAAAAACTTAGAGCGCAGTGAAACACTGAACTCGCATGCACTTGAAATAGGGTTCCTTCCGAACCAACAATCCTGAGTTTGGTCTTCCAATCGTTCTGAAGTCACTTCAAACATATACTATCATGGTAACTTAAAACAGGTCGTGTCAATATTGTAGCTCAAATTGTATCCTTGTGAATGACATATTAAGCTTTACCTTAACACGTTCACTTATTTCACCTACTATTATCTGTATTGTTCCTAGAGGGTAAGGACATAGTCATTCTACGAGCAGCTTTTTTCGTAAATTGATTATAGGTACATGTTCGTTTTACTTCCTGACGATCGTAAAGGGCCAGGAATTAATCAAATGTCACAGTTGAATTTAAATACTTTAATTTAATATTGAGTGAAGCACGGAATATTTTCTTGTTTAAAGTCCTCATTTAGTAAAATACACAAAATTTTAAAACTAATTACTTTTTAGGATTTGGCTTGTGACAGGTAATATGCTTGCTTTCACGTAAGACAGTATAAGCTGTAATACTTCATCAATACAAGATTTTAGGCAATGTTTTTGTAATAATATTATTTGAAAGAAATGGCTCTTGTGGACAACTCAGAGCAAACAGAGTCTCAGCTATTGTTATCTCTTGATTGCTTCTCGATTAAATGTCCTGAGCTTGTTTCTGCCAAGACAAACTTTTTCATGAAACCATGAACACAGGCAGTTATTTACAAAAATAACACATCACGTGATACATTTCATTTGAAAATTTATTGACATTAAGTTTCATTTCACTATGTAAGATGCACGTGGTTTATTCCTTGACACGATACGCTACTATTTAGAAAGGTATTTACGTAATCTAATTAAGTAATATTAATTGCTGTAAATTTTTGCACCTAGAAACACTTTAAACAGTGATATAAATTTTTTGAACATCCGAAGTCGACCAAATTAAATTTATAAACAAACATATATAACCTACGATTTACTTAAGATGCAATAAAATATTTTAACACTTGCGAGACGCAAACCCAACACGATTCGGTGCAATGTGCGTCGTGTACCAATTCACTCTTTACACATATATATTTCCAACACTCAGTCTTACTATAAACTTAAAGAATTGTTTAATACAGTTTTCGTGCAAAATATACCAAACAGTTACACAATTGACATATACGCCTACCTACATTTAATATAATTAATGAATAATTAATTTATTTATAAAAATCCTTTTGTGCGATTTAAAATTAGTTACATAACATTAAAAACACAGCACCGTTTCCAAGTTTCAAAAAATTCTGCAAACCTATGAACTAAATGTAACTTTTTGTTTGATCCGTTATTGTTAACGAACATTAAGTATTCAACTACGTTTAAATTAATGTTTTACTTAAACACACACACATATATATATAAAATTGTAAGTTCACAATGGATATTGCATGTAAAACAGAAAGATAATTTGAAAATATTACGGCAATATTCAACGAGTTTCAGTCTAGACATTCGAAAAAAGGGTAATGGACACCATCAAAGCAATCTTCATGTAACGCAGACCTTGTACCAATAGGTACAGTTGAAGCTGCTCTACAAACGTTATTATTGAACATGTGAATTAATCCGCTGAAATAAATGCTAGACTGTACGTCTACAACTTCCCGCACCGCTGAAGATAAAAAATCACAGAACAATAAACAAGGGCAAAACTCGTCAAATAACCTACACAATTAAAACAATATATTACGGCTATGAATCACACAGACAATGTTTTGGCACTACTTATACTAGAGAATGTAATGATAGGGACAACCGATAATAAACAGCATCCGAAAATGACCAGCAAATAACTATCATGCACATATGTAGTTAAAAATGGCAGAGTTTTCAGGGAATCAGCTGGTGTCACTATCAGCAAAATTCATTCAAATACGGTACCTACCATTAAAATGTTATATGTCTACATTAAAACAAATGAGTTTCTTAGCAGTTCAGTTTAAAATAAGGGCATAATCTCCGAAACAGTTTCGCCAAATAATATTAAATAATGGCAAGAATTGCTATTCATTATATCATAAATTGTAATAAGACAGATATTGTCCTAAAACAATGTGCTGATTTTTGTTTTCTTGTAACCGCACCCAGAATATAATACTGCATTATATACGTGCTTCAGAATCAGCAAAGTTCATTATGAAGTGTCAATGCATGTGTTTACATTTGCATGATAAATAAATTGCAAATTAATGAAAAATATTGTAATGCTTTAGTCTGTTGTTATAAAAGTTGTTACCATTTAATTTTGGTAGTAAGAAACTACATTGAATTTTTAACTTTAGGCACACACTGTGTTGTGCAAACTAACGTAACATGACGGGTATCATAAGCAGACCTATTCAGTGAAGATAAATTTAATAATTTTTGACACTAGAAGGTCAATTTACTGAGGTCATTTGTCTATGCACACCAGTATAACTAAAATGTATTACATGTGCACTTTCTGCTCAATATACGTACTCCTTATTAATGACCCTTTAATAATACGCGATAGTTGAAACAGAACTGAACATGGTCTTACATGGAATGTAATAGTATTTAAATTTGGCGTAAATAAACTAAACATGTGCCTTCTGACGAAATACGCAAACAAGAAGTAACACATTTATTGTGTGGAGAGATAATGATTTAATGTGTGATAAAATGTTTTATTTAGAAGAAAATAATTTGAAATAAGCATCGCAGTAGCAGATCCGTCACCACAGCAAATCATTCAGCAGGAATCGATTCGCATTTGTGAGGGCCGGGTTTGATCACCGGACCTAGTCACACCCTTTCTAAATCCCAGGGTTTTCCGAAATCTCTCTAGACGGATGCTGGGAATGTTCCTCAATACAGGCCCTGGTCAATTCCTTCCCCCTTTTCCCCATGTACCACTACCAAGTCATTGAGCTGTTTAAGGAAAATATATAAAAATGAATGCTTGTTTGTTCGTCTACTATGCGTTCTTACAGCATCCGTCAGAATGAAATGAAACTGTGGTTGCTGTGCACACGCCCGCGAAGGTTCCTGCAAAAAATTGGGTGGTTAGAGGTGTAAAACGGTATATAGTGGCAGAATTGGGTCTTCAGAAAGTTAATTGGCCATTGCAAAACACGCCGGGACAGTTAGTATCAAATAAAAATAATAAATTGAAAAAACAGATTTAGGATGATAGACAACAAAGAACACAAGACATCGCTATAGAAGTAGGGCCTTTCTTCAGACATTGCATAACGTGCTTCTTGTAGCAAACTTTACAACTGCAAAGCACTTGAACTTTAGGTTACAAAATCTTTTAACGCAACTGCACGAATGTGTTCGTGTCCTCACTTCATTAACACGTGTTCAGCGCTTGATGAACAACACGCCTGCGTGGAAACCATCACCATTGGTTACTAAAAATAAGAGTGTGTTTACAGACAGGAGAGATTAAGTGTTCTGTGAAATGTATGGGTATGATATCATCACCGAAAATGAAGAAAGTAGCGTTCTCGGCGGGCTAGGTGACTTGTCCTTAAATTCAACACCAGAGCATCGGTCGCGATCGTAGTGGACGTGCTAGGAACATCGCTCATATTCGCAGCCGATTACGGAAGGACACTCGGTTTTCCCGGACTGAGTTCTTGGGATTCTCTAGGTCAACTTCACCTTGTGTGTCGGTAGTGCGGAAATACAAAAGCTAACCAGTTCCGCGCAAATTTACGCGGTTACGAGCAGAGTACATCAGGAGGGAAATCGTCTAACACAGATCTTATAAGTCTTCATAATGTTGACAGGGATCGCACTGCAAAATCTATGCAAGACTTCTTGCAGTTCTTTCTCTAGAAAACTATGTAGCACCAACTTTTGTAACAAACGATTTCCAATCGTTTGTATACCTAACGCCACATGTTGGTGAAAGACGAGTTTGGGACGATGTAAGTGTACAGAGTGGAAGTGTCCAAGATTCTGAGGTCTGATGAAACGTTAAGGTCCTGATTGATTCAGAGAAGATATTCAAACTAAGTTTGAACGATGTACATGACTTATATGCTGTAAGGGTACATATTTAAAAGTAAAAATAAGCATGATGTTGGAAAATGCAATTTATTGTGCATTTACATTTACGTTTACAACCCGTAGCACAAAATGATAGCTAACGTATTCGTATGAATTTAGTCTTTGAAAAATTAGAAAAATCAAGTTGCACGAAACGAAGATAAATATTTTACAATGCAATTATATGTAAACTGCTAACGTATATATATATATATTTTTTTTTTTTTTAGTAATCGTGTAAATTCTGTATAGTAAAACGTATCCTACACAGAAAAATTCGTTTTGTGGTGGGCCACACAATGTTTTGCAATATTGACTTAAATTGTTAGTAGTGTTTTAAATTATTTTTGTATTCACTGTAAAACTTTACTGGGAGCAACAAAATATTTTTCTCCTCACCAAAAAAAAAAAATGGTGGTGTCCGTGATGCCAAAATATTTTGTGGTGGCTATAAATATATATATTTTTTTTTTTTTTAGAGATTTCAAGCCATCCTCAGTAGCATAGTCGGTTAGGCGCCAGTCTGCGTTACGAGAGGTCCGGATTTCGAATCCTTAGTTGGCCATGGCTGTTTTGTTGTCCCTTCAACTCACTTCACCCTCATCAGCTCTTAAGACCTCGTTGTTGAAGGGCCGTAAAACCCTCTCACCTCACCACCTTCAGTGATTTCAACTACCGGTGTTTAATTTATAAAAATTAACAGTAAAAACATTTGGTACACAGAAATTTGGAACAAGCAAAACCAATGTTGAAAATAATATCTGCTATCAACTTCTTTGTTTGTGTGTCTGTGTGACCCTGCTGAGTATCTCTGAGTATAATGCAAAGGAAACTGAAATGACATCTGAGGGCAAACATGTCCGATATATATCTACAAAACAGGACAGTGGCCAAGTTTATTAACATATACACTCTGATTATAACAGTGTAACTAAGGTACTTATTAAAATGGGACTATTAATTCTCTTTGTCCAACGTCAGCAACGACCGGTTTAGTCCTATTTATTCTATGAGATATTTCATGCTTTGTGACAAGAGGAAATACGTTTTGTTACGTGGTTTACCACAAATCTCTTTGGAATGCATGTTTTTTTTATGTTTATGTGAGCGATTTTAATATAACCTTGAAAGATTTAAAAAAAATTCCTCTTGTTTGTTTACAATCTGCGCAAAAGTTTACAGTAATTAACTCGTACTCCTACAACAGTACACCTCATTGTTCTTATCTAGGCGTTTTATGCACAGAAAGTGTTGCCATTTTATCAATAATTTTACTTTTTATAATTCCTTGTTAGTGTTTTTAATATTCCTTCAAACACATGACTCATAATTTCAGTAACAGTATAGAATAATCATAATTTTGTAATGATAGATATTATAATGTTTTAAGTCTTTGCAACTACGACAAAAATAAAAAAAATACCGAACACATTTTACACTGTTACA
Source organism: Medauroidea extradentata (assembly GCA_003012365.1). Classification (NCBI taxonomy): domain Eukaryota; kingdom Metazoa; phylum Arthropoda; class Insecta; order Phasmatodea; family Phasmatidae; genus Medauroidea; species Medauroidea extradentata. The sequence goes on from PNEQ01112770.1 coordinate 159,766, forward strand.
AATTTTCGCAGTAAATATGTAGGAGGAGCGAATCGTAAACAACGCTGAAAACGTATACTGTGATTTACATATTTTTTTAAAATTAAATGTAGGAAATAAATCTATATGAAATTTATTTACCACTACCTTTGTGAGCAAATATTTCGACAATATGACGCAGACACATTTAAGAAGTATGTTTGTGAATTTTTCTGCGAATTGTCCTGTTGTAATCTAATTTGTTTATAGTTGCGGACCCATAAATTAATTTTTTTCTTGACGAAGTTCTTTATTCTCACATAACATTTTTAATAACCTCAAAACATTGGGATATTTATAACACGGGTTTAAAAAAATTACCAAACGTAATCAATATCTGTGTTTTGGTCATAGACTACATTTATCGATTTCGTTTGAATTCCAAGGGTTGGAAGCATTTATTAACCTAACACAAGTAATACGAAAATGTGGCTGTATTTTATAAGATGAAATCAGCAATACAAATGCTTGGTAAGGTAGTTATTACCTTACATAAACACAAATATACCCAAAAATATATAGGAGTAATCATAAGTTTCACAAACGTATAGGATCCCGTTTTTGTACTCATTTTCTCTTTAAACTTTTTATTTGCTAGTTATGTTAGTTGTAGAAAGCGTTGCATTTGTAATGCAGCTTCTTTAGTGGAAACTATTTCATTTAAACATGATTTAACCCAACAACTACCGACAATTTCAGCAATGTATCGTTATATTGTATTTCACCTGTATTATTACTACTCGTAGCAAAAAAACTTCAGTGTATACGGCACAATTAAGAGTTATTTTATGTTTATTTTACAGTTAGTAAATATTAGAATGGTAAGTCAGGTTAACTTCCCCTTTCTGCCACCTATGCTGTCAAGTAGGTAAACATAATATAGTAATAATATTGGGGAACGCTGTTCTCTTCAGAACTTGTAACAATATGCAGATGAAATCAGACCTCCTTAATAAAAAAAAATCAGCATGCTTGCTCGCGTAAACCATTTAGATGTAATAATGAACTGTGCTGTGACGTGACTGAATATTTAATTTTAGGCTGGCTGAGGTTTGGTGTGTACATTTTTAGTGCCAAAATATTTTCAAACCAATCAGTGGAGAACATCAATACTATTTTCACTTCGAATTTAAGGTAGATTTAATTCGACCTCCTAAGAGTTGTCTAGGCGTGTTGCGATGTATTCACAAATCATTTTGCAAGATGAAACGAGAAAGTTCTGGTTAATATCTTTGCATTACCATGATGTGAACATATTTCTGAGATGTTAAAACATCACAAATACCTAACATAGTTTGGATCGCCGTTGGTAAGTTTAGGCATAGGATCGTTTTTATTATTTAGCAAGATAATATAACTTTTATTAAATAAATTGCACACTGTGTAGAACGTCTGTAAGTAGTTTCTTACAGAAATAGGGCATACTTAAATAATGTTATTTTATGCAATACAGGCTACGCAAGAATTAGATGTATATACATAGGTTACATTTATAATAAATACTAATACTGTTAAAACTCTTCCTACGGTAGCAGAATCTTCCAAAATTATTAGGTACCAACATAATCCAAATATTCTTCTTTGAAAATGAAACAATTTTTTTACGGTTGAAAGTTAACAAGCTTTCAAACGTACGAAATAGTTTCGTTTCAAAGAAGATAATTTTTACCTAATAATTTTGAAAGATTCTGCTACCATAGAATGAATTTTTAACTGTAGTCCATTAGGATTTATTAGAAATATAACATAATATTTATTTAATTTTGTTTACTTTCCTCTCAGACATTTATTGTAAAAATTTGTCTATGTGTCAAGAAATTAGTTAACTTCATTTTGAGTGTGTTTGAGCTTTTAACGACAGTTATTTATGATGCAGCATTTAGAATCGTTCATTAAAAGCATATCTTGAGCACAGGCGTTTTAAAGCATTTAAAATCATATTTGTTATTCCTGTCATGAGCCTCTATAGTTTAAACTTTTTTAATAACCTGGTAAACCGAATTCGTGCACAAACAAATAAAAACCCACCTCTTCAGTTGCGCTTGGTTCCATTCACGTGATATATTTATTTACATGATACTGGTACAATATACAGACACTACACTGAACAAAAATAATATTTATTAGTCACTGCAAAATATTTTGTTAAAATGGACCATACCAAATTCATTTGTAGTGGTTACAAATTTTTTTGTAGTCACTGCAAAACTTTATTGGGGACAGCAAAAATGTTTTGTGGTCACTACAAAAAAAATTTGGTAAGGTCCATTTTAACAAAATATTTTGCAGTGACTAATAAGTATTTTTTTCAGTGTAAGTTACATAATCATTAATACGGCAACTGTAGTCTCAGATAGGCTAAGTCTACGTGCGAAGCGTATGTTTAGAGGATCCAATAATTTTAAATTACGAACTGTACTTATTATATAATATTTTTTAAAATGTTTTCACGCATTAATTGAAAAATATTTTACATGCGATTTGATACCCATCACGGAAAAAAAAAATTAACTTTCACTAAAACGTTTTTAGTAAAATAATTAGAGCTAGAATCGAACAACCTACGTACACAAAAGTTGAACCTAATCATCAATAAAAGTGATGAGATTTGCAGCTGTGAACTAAACTACGTGAAACAGAGCTGCGCGCAGTACCACGTGACTCGGGGCTAACGCGAGGTGGTAACTACATTTGCCAACACAAGAAGTGCGACAGGCGCTAAATGTGCGGCCAAGACTTACGTAAGGCATTGACCTTGTAATGTTTTGCCTGCCGGGAGTTGTTTGCATTCAGAATCAGCATGTTCTTAAGATGAAATGTGTCATGCTGTGTGCTAATCGCCCTTAGTTAATTAAATTATACTCGAGACGTATAAGTTAGAATTTTGGCCTGATTGAAGGTCGCGTGTTAACAATTGAAAACATTTTGAGCATTTAAAATTAATCGCAGCAAGACGACTCTCAAAGACAATAGTTTGTATGCCTAAATGTTGAACTGTGGACTGTGAACTTTTTTTGCCTAAAATACAAACCCCTTAACTTTAAAACATACACAAATCTGCTCTTCATTGCCAGTTCGATCAAGTTCAGATTATAAAATCGGATACAATTCAAAATGTATTGTTTTTTAATTTTATTTTGTCTCTATCCTATGTCAGTTTGACAGTTGGATAGACAAGTTATGTTAGCAGGTGATAAATTACAGAATAACAAAAATATGTTTCGTGACATTACGGATAGTCGACAACATTAATCGGAAAATATTTTTATTTGTAATGGAACACATTTTTCCACAATATATTATGGTTGATATATAGACTAAAATAAACTGTAGATGTAAACGTCATGAATTTTACGGACGTAGAATTATGTACGTCAAACATTCTAATAACTATTTTGTGTCACAGTGTCACAGAAGTCGGCGTGCTCTAAGGATCATAGTCCCATACTTGCACGAGTTTTAAAGTTAGCAGCACATTTACGCGTTGGGCGTAGGACCAGTCGCGACAGTAGAAATGTATTTCGTGCGTTTTTTTAAGTACGCAATGATGACATTTAGATAGATAAACCACTGTAGTAAAGGCAAATTTATATAAAAACTATCATTAACTTAAATTCTTTGATTTACCTTTTCTGAGATATTACGTTTAATATACTGTTTAGAGTACGTTAATAAACTTCAAATGAAGTATGTGACATAAAATGTATTCTTGACGTTGAATGTTTATTTATTAATATATTGAAAATAATTTTAATATATTTTTATTTCACTTTTGAAACGCGCGGCAACATAGGTCACAGGCTACACAAGAATTGATATGCATATTCAGAAATATTATATATAGGCCTATATATATACTTATATATACACACTTATATATATACACTTATATATATATATATATATAGGCTATATATATATATATATATATATATATATATATATATATATAACGCATATTTGAAATTCTTAAACTTTGGGTGACGTATTATTTAGTAATTGACGCTATTATCATATTTTCTTATTCTAAACAAAAACGTAGAATTTACGACACTGTGTTCGTAGCTATTTGAATAAAATAACTTTTGAGTTTAAAATTTTATTCATATTTGAAAAGCTGTCTAATTTTGGTTTGTGGAAGAAATTTAGTAGTGGAAATATATCGTACATAGTACCAAATTTCGACACCTTAGATGTGACATAACTTTTATTACAAAATGTATGTTTTGCGGGATAAGAAGCAGTTTCTAACAAAACGATTTACAAATACGTGCTTATAGGTTCTAAACAATGATATGCTAAATATCAAAAACTATAGTATGAAAAACAAAATACAATAATAATATTAACAGTCGCCATTTTAAACATTAAAATGCTACATATTTAAATACGATAAATCATGCCAAGGTGAAAACTGCAGTTATTGGGTAAAAGGCGGCTAGGTATAAGAAAATTGAACAATAACAATATCTGAATTGGAGAAAGTGACACTTTTCATCACTCATACCACTTTGTTTTGTACCATTAAAAAACATTTTACTTGAATTCATAATTTCCCCATTCTACTGAAGCAGAACAATCACTAAAAATAAATAAATAAACACACATATATATATACATATATAATATATATACACATGTACATTGAAAACGCATAAGACGCATTAAAACCTTTATAAGCTGTTTTTCGTGTTGTATAGATGAATTCTAAGTTTAAAATTGTTATGTGGAATATTTTATGTGCGCATATCTTAAAATTAAATCATACTAACACACTTTCAGAACAGCAGATAGGTCTACATAAAAAAAGTTGTTGTTAATGTCACTGTATATTTAAAAAAAATTAATGTGTGGAATTAATTTTGTGCATAATTTAACTACATCAAATACTGATCAAAAATATGCATAAATAGTCTTTGAAACGACAAATTGTAAAATTATATTTAACCAATATAAAGTGTTGGTATTGACGAATTCATCTCTTGTAAGTAATATTTGGTTTTCGCATTACCTCAAGATCCCTGCAGAAATTGACGATTATAACTGCGTGTACGTTATTTAAAGTCAAATATGCAATAACACGATTCTGATAAAGACCCCTTGGAACTAACAGGACTTTGTGTTCTTTTCATTCAGGTAAATCATTATGCTACCTCCAGGATTCACTGCGTTACACGCTGCAAAGATAAATAAACATCCATACTTTTAGTAAACGTAGGTCTAAAAGAGTTAATAACTTGTTTCAATTTGGTGTGGTACCTATTCATTGAAATTTCGAAGGCAACTTAAAAACGACAACTTACAATTTTCGCAGAGCCTGTACAATAAAGATAGAGGAAAAATTTTATATTTAGTAGATAAAAAACGCGGTAAAATCACATTTAATTAATATTCCTCGCGATAATTATATTATTTTAATACGCACACCTTATATATAACACGAATATAACATTTATAATTTACAGATTTATAGTTGAAGAGCGTTTTTTTTCTTTCGATTTTACATTTAAAACAATTAAAAACGCAAAAGTGACGACATATTTTTTGTAAATGAAATATGTTACATTTTAAATTAGCAAATTTCCCCTTCGTATTTACATCGTAATCTGGGCGTCCCTTACATTATTTGTGCACACCGTACCTGTATACAACCGTTTGTGAATGTCACAAGTGTTTACATTTGCATGCAAATCCTTTAATTATTAGTAATAGCCTAGTTACTGAATATAATAAATTAATTTCAAAAAATTAGATTCTAATATAAGGTACTCGTGAAATAATGCCCTTACACAAATACCGCGGACCTTTAAGTAATTTTCTCAAATAAATGTCATCCTCAATCACCCAATATGACAGCATCGACGTCCGTGCATAGCTGCTACATCGGCATTTCAAAAGTCACGTTAGAGAATAATCCACAAACTTACAATTATAAAGATCGGCGAGTTTGTGATTGTAATTACGGAAAGGGTGAGCTGGGAACATGGAGTTATTTACGACAATGAATAAATACAGCAGAAGGTCTTCACTCACGGCTTACCTCCATCCGGGACCCTTTCTTGTACAAGGCGCCGGGCGTCGTCGTCCAGGCCGTGCGTCGGTCTGTCAGAATCATTGTCTCGCTCGTCTTCGTGGGGCAGCGACCACGAGTACTCCATCGTCGAGGCGAGAATGTTAGAGGGCTGATAGCTCGCGCGGCTCTCAGTAACTAGCGTGCAGAGCGCAGTCGCGGCAATCCAGCATATTATCTTCGTAGAAGCGACTGAGTTGCCTTCACCAGTCTTAAATACACCAAGCAATGCGAGTCGACGTGAAACACACCGAGACTGTCATATTCGCTCTATCAGTATTATTAAAGTCCTCAACACAAGTGCAATCACAAGAGAGAACAATCACGCGATTCACCTCCTTGGAAAAGGATTAGGCTCAGTTGGAAGAAAATGACCCGGATGCTATCCAAGCCTTGCGCAGCGCGTGACCGTGACTTGAACGCGCGGACGTGACACCCATCTTCGAGGCGAGTGTAGTGGAGTTGTCAGTCACGTGGGCTCGGAAGACGACGCAGCTGCCTCGTGGGACATGGCGGCGTCTATGGCGCACGCGCCGGTCGTTCAAACTCCGAGGGAAACACAAGTTGAGGACAGCAGGTCCCAGCTGCAGCGCTCTCTTCTGGTCGACTGACTAGCACCTCTCCGCTCGCCTGCCGCGCACTTCAATTGTACCCCTCTCTCCCCATCCACCGCTACGTGCCTCCTGCATCCTTGCCCCGCCACGCTATCAGCTCGCACGGCCAATGACCAAGCGACTAACAGCCGCCCGATCCAATCCGGCGCAGCGACGCTCCGACCAACCTCACCAGCACCGACACCTCGTTATCTGACTTAACCGTGTCTTCGCAGAACTGTTGCTGATTCGCCCTGCAAAGCGATGGATGAGTGGCTTTTGAATGAAACCACTCAACGTCTTTAAAATAATTATCAAATTGCACGTTGTACTTACGGAAGTTCAAGGAGACTCACGACTTGGACACATCGACCAGGAAGATTCGAGTTACTTGCGAAACTTGAATCGATCACGAAGGTTGGTTCTATTCAAGTAGTGATTCAAAGAACGTATTTAAACCGCCAGCGCAAGCACAAACACGGCAAGAGAACACAGTTATTTTCAACGACGCTGTTATTTGCAACTAGTTCCACACGTTCTCAAAATATTTAGTAGCTTATTCTTGTAAGTAACCTAAGGACAAAACCCAGTTTCAGTAAGAAACAAGTTACTTAAGAACGCACTCAAAATCACGCGAACAGAGCGACAGTTGAAAGGATACTTGAATACATGTTATAATTTTATATATTTTGCCATTAGTAAGATGACAGTTGTCAGATACCAGAGGCTGCAGAACTTGCGAAAACCTAACTACCTAGGTTAACAGTTGAGCAATTAAGCATAGTTGTAGTTCGGCCTCTGGGAAAATTTCTAATTGTTTCAAATTTGAGCATTTACTTTTAGCAGTAACTGAAATTCTGGTTATAATTTGAATAAATTTTAATGTTATACCCAAAATCGGCAGACGCATCCACGTTGTCCTTAAAATTTCCTGCATGCTACATTGAAATTCAAAATAGTTGCGGTACTGAGGTCAGTTATTGGTTGTACGAAACCATTACGCACCTTAAATAGATTCTGCGATTAAAACATTAATTTCGAAGTCAATGGTAAAATTACGTTTCTCGCTTCTTCTCCTTCCTCTTCTTCTAAGCGAGCGCAGACTATAAACATTTTAAACACCTTAAGCAGTTGCCCTTGCAATTTTGCATCAATTTAACACCAACCAAATATGTCAATTAACAGATGTTTTGGCGAAACGGAATTATTTCCATACGCATTTTTCTCCAAACTGAAAATCTTTAGTTGTTTCTCTTTTGAACTGGGCCATCGATATGATCTTCGTTTGAAAAACACTTTTTTTATTCGCAATGCTTATTTATGCAGAAATATAAAATTAATACAGACTAGGCTATGTTATTATACAGTACGAAGATTAAGTTTTATACCCGGGTAGTCCTATTGACATTGTAGAAAATAATAAAAATAATAGTGTAGGCAACCTATTTAAAGAATTGGTTGTCTATTAAATTTTTTAATGAGCGTATAAGAAGTAAATTACTAAATAAATTTATAAGCAAGGAGGCAAAAATATAGCGATAAAAACTAACAAATTAAGTATTTGACCATTAGTTATGATTATGTTTTATGGTTTTACCATTGTGGGAAAATGTGCTTTAATATTGGATTATTTGTAATTAAGTTATTTTGTGTGGGTGTCTTAAAATTTTTTTCTCCAAAAATGTAGTTACAGAAAAACGCAAACTGTTTAAATTATGATGTTGGCGTCTATAAAGGACTTTTGCAGAGTTCATATATTTTAAAACTAACATGACCGTGTAAAACTACGAAAAAAAAATCACGTTTGCTTGTATTTAATTAAAGTAATGATGGCAAAAGATTTATGAACTGCACTGCACATATGCTTCTAATATCATCGTTGTGTTTTCCCGTCTATTACGCAACATTTGAATTTCCTCCATACATGTCATTGTGTCCTACGTTTTCTCAGTCTGATTATTAGTTTTAAATATTACATTATCATTAATTTCTTGCGATTTGACATAGCTTTTTACGTATTTCTTAGTTTTAGCCTAATTTTTGAAGGCAAAAGTAGGCTTATGAGATCACCTTTCTGTCTGTCTGTTTGTGTGTCTGTGTGTGTGTTAGGGCTGTGTGTGTGTGTCCTAAAAACTTTTGATCCAGTAGACCAAATTTCATTTAACTTTGTAAACATATAGTAATTTGAAATCTGAATTGACTTTTATGTATTTTGTTTACACCATATTATTATTTTCAAAATGGCGGCAATTTAAATTTTTCGAGCGAACTAGATATCTAAGGAACCGTACTTTATAATTTCATCAAACTTGCTAAACATATACTACAGTCAAGGCTGACTTGACTTGTGTGTATTTAGTTCATCCTGTGTGCATATTTACAAAATGGCGGCAGTTTTAATTTGTTTGGTTTAGTACAGTGTTGCATATTTTGGGAAACACTTTTCACAATTTCACCAAACTTGATACACATATACTACACACAAAGCTGACTTAACTTTTGTTCATTTTATTTTTACTGTTTGCATGTTATCTAAATGCCACTCGTTTTTATATTTTGGCATAGTAGTACATATCTTAGAAAATAATTTTCAGAATTTCTTCTAACTTGTTACAAGTACACTACATACAAAGCAGATTTAACTTTTGTGTATGTTTTTCATCCTGTGTTCATATTTTCCAAATTGTGGTCATTTCAAGATTTTTAGCATAGTAATACATATCATTGGAAATAAATTTTAGAATCTCATCAAACTTAGTATACACAGACAGTACTTACAAAGCTGACTTGACTTTGTGTATTTCGTTTATCTTGTGATTATATTTCCAAAATGACAGGCAACTTTTATATGCTTAGCATATTATTACATATAGGAAATATTTCCCAGAAATTTTTCAAACTTGGTACACATGTACAACATACAAAGCTTACTTGGCTTTTGTGAATTTATTCAACCACTGTAAATATTTTCGAAATGACGGCGATTTTTATATTTTCAGCATTATAAAATATATCTCTGGAAATATTCATCAGAATATCACTAAACTTTGTACATATATTCTACTTACAATGCTGACTTGAGTACTATGTATTTTATTCATTATGTGTTAATTTTTTTAATTATAGCAATTTTTATTTTTTTTACCAATGTATCCTATTTCTTAGGATTGTTTTTTTATAATTGTATCAAACTTGGTAAACATATACTGTATACAAAGTTGATTCGACTTTTGTGTATTTCGTTCAGTCAGTGTTTATAATTTCATAATGGTAGCAAATTTTATATATTTTACATATTATGCCTGATCTGATAAAATACTAACAGGAACTTCATCAAACTTGATGCACATAGCCTACTACATACGAAACTGACTTGACTTTTGCGTATCTCGTTCAACCTTTTATAATATTTAGGAAACGGTGGCTATTTTTTATCTTTATGATAGAATGACATCTCAGAGAAATTTTTCCCCAACTTTATTAAACTGGTTGCCCGTATATCACTTAGTAAGATTTCTTATATTTTGTGTATTCCATTTATCACATGCCCAATAAGTATTATCACTTAATATTTCTAGATGTACGAAACAAATTTCACTTTCAGGGTAATTGCAACCACTTTGAGTTCTCTGGGATGACTTTGCACCGAAATGGCGTGTGACAATAGTATTCCGCTAAGAAACAGCTGCATCATCAAAAAATTTTCCATTAAGCGAAAATAACGAAATTCCATTAATAGTAAAACCCCACTTAAAGCCACGATGAAGTTCCCGACTATTCACGTAAGTTTAATTTTATCGATATTAGATACACTACTTTTTTTTATTTTGTTGCAATATGAAGGCCTTGCGTTGAGAATGCCCGAACACTATAGACGAAAATTAACGAATGACGATATTTTTAAAATAAAGATATCCGTGTTCGCAGAGCAAAAGTTTACAATAATGTCGTTCTAGTTAAAAATGCTAAGAGTATTTGAAAAAAAATACCTATTGAAAATTTAGACGCAATCAATGAAAAATTATGTACAGTAGTGTATATAGGCACACCTATTTTTTGTTATTGAGATCCTGTCAAACTTGTTCCGAAAAAAACACTGAATTATTAAATGTGACATATTTTACAGTGATAGGGTTCGTAACGAATTCAAGATTTATCTAGCTGTTTCATTCAGGTTAATTAAACAAAAAATAGGTGTAGAATATAAATAAGTTTCAGTGCGTTTTTAAAGGCCAGGGTTGCTGACAGACCATGTTATACAATCTAAATTTTCTGTGATATAATATTTCCTACATTTGAAGTTCAAATTTTTAAAAAAACATTTTAGTATAAGTTTACTTGATTTATTAACTTTTCTCTGTAACAGAACTTTTAATGTTTCAATTTTTTTGATAGTGTGCATTACTCCACAAGCATCTTTGAGTTTAATAAATTAGCAGTTATTGTTGAGGAATATCATGATGGTCTTTTTAAAACTGTGTTTTATGTCTACAATATCACGGCAACAAAAAACTTTGAAACTACTGAACAATTAAATATTGTTTAGTTTAACAATTAATTACTGACACCAATTCTATAGCTCAGCTAAGCTCATCCTTTGTTTGCTATAACATTTATCATTAATAAACATTCGTGAAACTAACGTCAACATAGCCAGCGAAGTTTACTTTATTTCATCAAATTTCATTGTGTAACTTTCAAGCAGTTATCACGACGTACGGTGCGAATGTTATAACCTGTGACATTTTCGTTTCAATTACTAACATAGTCAAACAATCTTATACAAGGCTACTTCAAAAATCTTTAACTACGCAAGTTTGCGAATTCAATAGATTTATTGTTTTGCATAAAATCATCTAATATTTTTTTATAAATATTATCATATTCAATTCCATAAATATATACATTTCGTAAAAATTTAAGTCTACACGTAATATCTACTCAATTATATTATTTTACCTCTATAAATAATATGCCTAGGTAGAACATCTGTGTTCATATTTAAGGGAGATAAATGGAGTTGCCTGGACGAAAATTCGCAGTTAACATACAATCTCGCTTAACTTGAGAAAATAAAGAGACGAAATGCGCGATGAAACGCAAAGAATGTTCAATCGAGATTAAATGTCATCTTATCTAGATTGAATCACTTAAAATTCGTTGGCGAAAACGGTCCTATAGGAATCTGTGTCCGAAAAGCAAACGTAGGGGATAGTGGCATTATAACGAAAAATTTGCAACTACTATGTGAATGAATTTTTAATGAACATGTAGATTTACTCTTTAAAGAAAAATAATGTACAAGTGTGTAGGCATACCTAATTTTCTGTAGTAAGCTACATCTAATTAGGTCTAACGAAATTATTAGTAACCTAATGTTATTCATTTTCGTAGAAATAGATTTTTAATGATATTGGCTACTGATTTATACGAGGTTATATTTGCTACTTTATTCCTGTTTGTGAACCCAAAAAATTTTATGTGTGGACTATAGCAGAAATGTATTGTGTTTTTAAACGTTGGGTTAACTTGCACGATGTACAAGCATGAGCTTGAGTCCTACGGCTGTAATTAAATTTTTGGAAACATTTTTGTACATGCTTCTATCATACAACTTAGGCTACTATTTTTACTAAGTTTTGTAATTGAATTTTTCAAGTTTTTGTTTTCACTGTGTTCCATAGACCCATTAAAGATCGAAAAATTAACCATTTAAGGTTCAGACTTAAAAAGGTTGTGTTTGTAGAAGTATATTTTATTTCTATAATTTCTACGCGAAAGAATATTAGAAGCTAATGTATTAGTTTTTTTTTTTTTTTTTTTTTTTTTTTTTTTTTTTTTTTTTTTTTTTTTTTTTTTTTTTTTTTTTTTTTTTTTTTTTTTTTTTTTTTTTTTTTTTTTTTTTTTTTTTTTTTTTTTTTTTTTTTTTTTTTTTTTTTTTTTTTTTTTTTTTTTTTTTTTTTTTTTTTTTTTTTTTTTTTTTTTTTTTTTTTTT
>PNEQ01112775.1:0-23656 GCA_003012365.1 Medauroidea extradentata
AAAAATTGCGTCGTATTCACCAGTCATGGCATAATATTCTGTAATTGTTTCATTATTTACCGTGAGCTGTATAAAAAGTTATTAGGGGGGGACATACAGACATACATACATCCATACAGACTTACAGACATACAGACAGACAGACAGACGCACGATCTCATAAGCCTATCTTTCCTAGAGGAAAGTAGGCTAAAAATGGATGCTACAAATTTTACAAAACTTTTTTTTTCGTATCACGTTGATAATGTAACCGTTTGTTATACTTGATTTTACAGAAATCAGCAAAAATAAGAACGATTGTATATTTGATAAAGCGCAAAGATAACGTTGGTAAGTGTAATAATCTTATTAGTATAGCAAACGTAATATTAGCCTTGATTTATTAGTGGTTTAATGCAGGTTGCATACATGCGCCTGAAACACTAAGAGGACCTCAAGCGTTAAACGAAATATTTATATTTTCTTTTTTAAATAAATGTTCTGGGGAAGCAGCCAACCAGTGCGACCTATCTACAACGTAAATAACACCAGCTGTCAAAAATATAACCAAGGCAAAATCTATCAGTTCTTCATTAAATTTCACCTATCTCTGACTGTTTGGAAAACTACTGTGTTTTGTTTCGTCTCATCATTTGTGTCGTTTGTTGTTTTTCTGTTTGTGCCCGACATATTTGTGTTTTGTTTAGTCTCATCGTTGTTTTGTTGTATTTCTGTTTGTGTTTTTGTCTCGTCTCATCGTTGTGTCGCATGTCAACTTAGATATTTTCATATTCTTGTTATTTTCTTTTTATTTTCTGCTTGTTCCTTGTTTTTATCTGACCAGATTCCAGTTTTGGAATTTCATGTTGTGTATGTATCCTGATGACTAAAGCATACTCTGCTTATTTATGTTTTCTTGTATTATTTTTTTAGTTTCCTTTTGACAGTCATATATTTCGCAATGGAGTATGTCCAAGTAAATAAATCCAGTCACCTATCTCTGTCTAAATGAGTGTACTGAACACTATAATAGGTAAAAAATCTGTCCAACAATAATTTACGGGTAAACCTGTAGTTCACATCACTACCTTCTGAAGGCGGAACAGCCAGTCGTTGCCATTGGCTGGAATCATTACTCAACTTTTTTTGTTGTGAACTGTTTTTACTTAACACGTGATTCTGTGTGCATCACGAACACTTATTGCATGATTCTTAACGCTAGATTTTTCTATAGTTAACCCACCCTTACTCTTCATACATGACAGCTCAAGAGTGTCTGCAATTAAATTTGGCTTGGCATCTGTGAAAACATGGCGGGTACGCAGTTTTTGCCCGTATCTACGTCGACGCTAAAGCCACTTAGTAGAAAACGCGACCGAGCTAACGACGTTACTGCGGGCAGGGGCGATGTTCGTTCGGTGAAGGGGTTCTGGAGATCAGGAAGGACTTACGTCATATGCTCGCGCGAAAACGCAGATGTGTGGTATTTCGCTGGTAACTCCGGGGATCGTCGTAAAAGCACCCGCCTGGTGCTGAGACAATCGCGGGTCGGACTCGGAGTGGTGGTGGTTCAAATCATGCTCGAAAGCAGGTCCGGAGAGTATCTGGACTACAACGGCCCATTCTTCCCACAGTGGAACTCCAGTAAGTCCTCAAGGATTCTAAGTTTTGCCAGAGTCGATGGTGCGATTTACTGTGGGTATGTGGTGTGACCTCATAATATTCAGTCCATGAGAACGAACACCGGTTTGGTCCACCTTGGAAACTAAACCCGTTCACGCAGCAGTTCCGTAGATGTTGGATACGCATCGACCTTTCAAAGTTGTCTTTGCTATTAAAAGCCCTGTTCAGCTGCTGAATGTACTGTTTTGCAGCGTGTCAGAGAATTTTTTTTTTTTATATAAATACTACTAGACGCGTGTTCGAAATATTAATCTACGAAACGAAAACATATGTAAAATCATACTTTTAGGAGTAATTTTTTTGTTTTCTAGAAATCATAACTCGAAACCTGGTTTCAGGGCAATTTTCTCCGAACTGCTGTCACGTAAAAAAATTTACGAATGAAGCCGACTGTTGCGATGGTGAGGTGGTTTCTACTACCACCCACCGCGACTGGAAAATGAATATTTATATCGGTTCATTCAACTGTTACCGTATTGGTTAACGCTTGTTCTATAGTTCATTCGCGCGAGATGAGAGTCGTAGTTTGTAAACAAGAGTGCGTGATACTAGTATGAGCGGTAAGGTGTGTACAAGCTACGTACCAGCGTGCGCTGCTGCAGTGTGACGGGAGTTAAGTTTGTGACTGGTCAAGCGAGTGTTCGTATTGTTTTCTTATGGAGTTTTAATAAGACAGAAACGTCCGCTGAAAATGTGTTTCACTGTTACAGATGAACGTAAGTAAACACATATACGCACAACTAGGATTGCTATGTACTGTTTATTTACTTATCGATCGTAGCTCGTGATACATACACTGCATGTTCGGTATGGTAATTATATCTACAAGACTTGCAACATGAATTATATATGTTACATTTAAACTTCGCACAATGTCTATAAAATCCCATAGAAATGATTTGGACCAGAATTAAAGGTTTCGTTGCTGCGAAGAATTAAGTCTTACAAGTTGTCGGACGTTAAAGTACGTCTTGAAGATGCGATACACGCTGTGACTCCAGATGAGTGGAATAAATGTATGGCTCATGTCGTTGAAAAGATTGAACGTAAAATGTGGGCACCGTATAACATTATAGAGGAGAAGGAGAAGGTTTTCATATTAACCTAAATGGCGAGGGTTCTGCGTCATCTGAATTAACTGTTAGATATTTACATGTTTATTATATTTTCCTACAGCGGCTTGCAATATGGAGAATTCATTTTAATTCCCCGTATACCTATATGGATAAATAATCATTGTGTTACTTTTTTCTGTTTTGTTTGTCGTTTCACATGTTATTGTTAACGTTCATGAATAATTACTACATGTGTGTCATTATTAATATCGATTATTTAACATTTCTTCCATGGCACATTGGTATGGCATTGTCGTCTACCTGAGAAATAGGATTTTATGCCCGGATTCCTGCATTGTGTATCGTGCTGGATGATATATATCGGGGTTCTTCATACCTATCTCATTCACACTCATAGGTTCCCAAGACTTTGTGTGTTTATACTCGATTAAATGCCACTATTTCGTGCATGGTATGCTACGCTCAATGCCTGTCTGTCACTACACGTGGCGAGCATTCCGTACACCCCTGATAACAAGCTGCAATCACGTGAACACTGTGTGTTTTCATTCACAGACCTTACCTTCGATCATGTGCATGTGCTTCGCGCGCTCTCACTTGACGCGAATAGACAGTAGTATGGGTGGCTTGTGCGTTTCTTACACAAAGAGAAAGCCGGGGGCACACGTGGACACTAGCGAGGCTCACGTGTAATCGAAAACTGTTCGTGTGAAACACATTCCATGTGGTTCGGGATAGTGTGAGCCCTCAAAGAGCTGCTCAATTTAATGCGCGTATCGACTTTGCGAGGTTGCCTCGCGAGGCAGTGCTCGTGTTGGCTCGGGCGAGGCTGCCTCGGGACGAGCCGACTGGAGTCTGTTTTCGTGCCGTGCTCAAAGGCGCCTTAGGGCGAGCTGAGCTATCTGTTTGGACGTTTCTCCGTTGCCTCGCTGTTATTTAGCCTCGCGTCGCGCACATCGATGCCGAAAAGTATCGCGCGTTGGTACAATTGTATGAACAGAAGCGTTTGTTGTGGGACCCAAAGGAGAAATATTACCACAATAAGAACCTTAGAGAGGATGCGTGGAAAGGTTTCGTTCGAAATACTGTGCTACACTAACGGGTTCAATTAAATCATAGAATCACAACAGGTAAAATGATACGGCGGGAACACTGCAAGGGGTGTTTACGACTTTGGAAATAAAGGCAATATCACAAGACAAGTGCCAGCCGGCGTGGCTCGTAGCGCCTTATTTGCCTTATGCACACAAACACATCCTCGCCAGACGGCCGCCTTAACACCAATAGTAGTCCCTATTATGGTAAAATTTAGGTGGAAATAAAGCAACCGTGAAGTAGGAGAGTGAGGAAACGGGAGAACCTCGAGAAAAATTCGCCGTGTTGCCTACATGTGAAAATTCGAAATTAATTTCCACCGGGGATAAAACTCGGATCATGGGCGCTGCTGTAAGCGCACATCCACTTATGCTGATTCCTGCATAATGTACACACAGGCTTATACCAACATTGCCATATCATGTATCATTACGATGATACAAATTTCTTGATTTTTTCTTACTTTTCAAAACCAGACCGAACATTACTATCGTAGCAAGTTGGTTTAAGGCAAAGTCTTAGTGGGTTCGAGTCCCACCTCAAACATAATTTTTTTTCTCAAAATAAAATTTTTTAAATAAATACATTTCGTTCAGGAAGAACCAAACGTGTTACGCCTCAAGCTTCTCGAGGGAAAAAACAACTTGCTGCTCGTGACGAGGATGTTATGCTAAATAATACGTACGACATATTACTAAAAAGTGCGGAGATCCCAAGTGATCCGTATGTTTCGTTTGGGCAACACGTTTACAATTAAATGAGGAAGTAAGATCCGGTAACCTTGGTACATGTCAAGCGTCAGATAAACAATATTCTTTTTTAAGCTGACCTGGGAAATTACAGATCAACATTAGAGGGTCATTCAAACGGACGTAGTATAGCATATGGAACAAAAATGCCATCTACTTATTCATTTGGCATGACTCCTCCTGCGACGACAGTATCAAGTACACCACCTGAATACTCTTATGCACATCACACATCTTCTTTGGGTCCTGAGTTAACAAATTCAGATATTCCTGCAAGCGAAATGTTTAATTTCCTTAGTGACATGCAGTAAGAAGGGTAATGGGCATCGGTACGTACCGAATCTCTTTCATTCACGGCTCAATGTGAACATTACAATAATAAACATCAGAAACATATTACTTACAATTTTAGCTAGGGAACTTATGTACTTATTTATTAAATTGCTATTTTCTTTTAAATAAATATTGTATGTAGAATTGAAACAATTTTGGATTAGAATACACTTAATTTATGTTCAATATACTATTTTAACATATGATATTTACAAACTGTGTTATTTTTCTCAATATTTTATTTATTTATTTATTCCATTTTCTTTACAGTATTCTTACCATGTTAAATATTGCACTTGGTTACACAGTGTTTCGATTCAACAATTCATATATTCATATTTAATGAGCTTGGTGTTGAATATTACTTATTAGCATAAACTGCTTGACTTTTTCCCTAGTTTTTAACATATTTAGCAACACATTTATACGGTTTATGTGTGACACTGGCAAATGATTAGTAAAAATCACAAACACTGTTATTCTCCCAGTTAGAACATGTTATTAATTAAAATGTTTGTAGTACATAGGCCTACAGCTACATAGCTGGACTTCGTAAACATTTCGGATCAAACTTTAATAAACACTCTAATGAATAGTTTAGCGAAATGTGAATAGTAGATGCAACTTATACATTTTTTTTTTATAAATATGTCATACAGCACAAGCAATTAACGACTTAACGTCACATGTTTCGTTCAAGACAATAAAAGTACATTACTGCTTATACATTTACATACTCCTGGAGTGATTATATGATTGCATCACACGTTTCCGGAACAATGTTGGACATAAATTGTTTTGAAACGCGAGTCCCCTGTAGCTAGAAACCTTAATGTGATAGCTAGTCTTTCCTTAACTGTTATTGCCTATCGCATGTATGTATCAGCAAACTAATAAATTATTTTAAGTGCTCGAAGTCCACTAGCGTCATATGTGGACATGTTTGTACATTATCTTCAATAGTTTCGTAGGTCATGTTTAAACCATAGGCGCAACTAGAATGGACAATTGGGGAGGGCACAATTCTGTGAATACTGTTATACTCAAGCAACCCCTACCTGTAATCAGTAACGTAGTCAGAATTTATGAATTTCAGATGGGGAAGGATGGCAATCTAGCGAATATTATAAAGGATCACCCACCATATCTTCAAGCGAGGGGTCCGAGGGTCCTCCCCCGGGAAAATTTTGGCTTTCAAGGTGCAAAATAGTGCTATTTTAGGAGTTTTCATTGCTAAACATTGAATATTCTACTGGTAACAGTATCACTGATTATTCAATATTAAATTAGTTTTAATTTTTAAGACCTTGGTTGGATATTTATTTGGAGGGGGCCCGTGGCCTAGTGCCCCCCCCCCTCCTTAGTTGCGACTATGGTTTAAAGAACCTGAACTCGGTTTCTGTGCAATTATTTGATACACCAACGAGGTTGCTTTTCCTACAAAACTTGGTGTATCACAATAAACGCGGCCGCAGCAGTTCGTGCTGGTGTGGTGATGCTATGCTCGCCTCGCAGCTATTGATGGCTCGGCTTGGCTCGCGCGGCAGCCTCGCGTAGTCCTTCGCGTACCGTGAGGCAGCCTCGCAAAGTCGATACGCACCTTTATATGTTCAGCCGTTTAGTATATTTCCGCGCAAAACTGCTAACGACGGGAAATGCGTAACCTATGCAGACACGTAACTTGATGTTTGCGCATTTTTGATTAATAATGCAGTCGGTAGGAACCTATATAGATTGATAAAAAAAAGTAAATTTACTACGTAAAACACAGCTTTATAGTTATTTGATTATGTTTCAGTAGTGTTGTATTTAAATAAAAAAATACGGGGAACTACATTTGGAAATGCGCTGTCAAGTGTTCAGCGATTAAGGTAACTACTGGTAATGTTACATTACATGCAGTGACGGCTAATGTTTTTCTTTAAAAGGTTAAATATTTAGTGCTCACTTCATCGTGAACGACCTATACAACTGTACAGAGGTGTGGATGCTGTGCATAATATATCGCGTCACCAAATATTTCAGAAATATTCCTGTGTGTCGTCTTGCTTCCAACGGCGCGGCGATGTAACATCTATATCTATGCGGACGTAAGAAAGCATAAACACCAGGTACGCCTAAGTAGCGTGCGGACTTCAGGAATGATATCGTAAAGTGATCGGTCGTTCCTTGTGTAAACACCTCAGAATGCACACAAAAAATGACTGAAATAAACGGTGAAAAAATTAGGTAATAACTTACTATATAAACCACCGTTATTAAAATTTGACAGATGCAGATTAAATAAAGGAAAACGTATTAGTTAAAGGACAGCTCCAAAATATTTCTAATTATTTCAGCTAACCATAACAGCAGGAAGCTAGACAGCATCACATAGAGGTCATGGTGCGAACAGTCAATGTTACATCAGGGTTATAGGCCTTCCACTGTATTTTCGCCTTTCGTCGCATGAAAGAAAGCCCGATGTAACAACTCTCAAAGGTGAGGTGAGAGGGGTTTTACAGCCCGTTTACAACGAGCTCTTAAGAGGGCATGGTAAATAATTCAACGCTAAAAGCATTAATCTATAACTGGAGGTTTCTTGAAGCCAATTTGCGAAAATTAAACAATAGCAATCCTAGAAAATAGTTTTAGCCAACGTTTTAAACAAAATAGTTTCCAGTGTTGCGAACTTCTGAGGCACAATCTCTTACGCCGGAACCTCGTGCACTTAACTGCGGCGCAAGAGATCACGCGTAACGAATTAATAATTCTGGATAAATATTTACTCATGAAGTTGGCAAATACCATTATCCAGGATTGTCATTGAGTATTTTATCCACATTGGCTTCGACAAAAGCGTAGAAATGACTGTTATGTTTTCAGCGTTTATTTATCTACCACGCACTCTTAAGAGTCGATGAGGGTGTTGTGAAGAGACAACACAACATTAATGTCGGAACCGGGATTCGAACCCAGGGTCACTCGCACCGTAGATCGGCGCTTAACCGACTGCGCTGTGGAGGCCGGTAACTCTTAAAGGATAGTTTCCATAATCTTATCTTGATAGAGTCACCTAGAAACGTGTCTTGACTGTGTGTGTGGTATAAACATGGTAAGGTTAATTGAAAGAAAAGCCGTATTTAATTGTCCCTGACAAACTATTTTTTCGTAAGTTCAAGATTAATGTTTTGTGACCATACGTTTTTAGAGATGACAACAAAATATTTAAGTGCTGTGTTCAAAAAAATTTTACTGGGTAAATAGTAACAAACTATTTTGTACATGTACCTATATGTGACAAATTATATGTAATGTTTATATAATTAACCAACAAATGGCACCTGCATTGTATACAGGTCTACACGTGGGTCTGAAACCACATCTACTAGGAATGAGTTCAGAGTTCAAAGTCCCTGTTCAAAGTTTCTGTTCACAGGATGTGTTAAAAGTGTAGACCAAGCCGTGCTACGTACTTACAACACATGAAAATGTTTCAACATCTCTGGAAAGTGTTTCGACTGAGCGAGGTGACGGCAGTGGTAAAACAGGCTCATCGCTTTCAGTAGTACTCTCGTTCGATTCTTAACTCCGGCCATACTTATTTCGGTTTGAAATAATTGAACGAGATTAATCCAGGCGAACGCTGAGGTTTTTCCTAGTACTGTCGATATAGGTGATTCGGAATAAAGTGAGCACTCAAAAAAGCCCTTATTAATTTCTATTTTCTGCCTGTTTATATCTTTCCGCTACACGTAAACAGCAGCATTGCCACGTGCTTTTATTTACATAGTCTTGTACAATGTTTACATTTACGTTACAGTGCTCCGATAAATTTTAGCTGCAATATGTACTCATTAAATGCACAGGTGTTGAATATGTGATATACTCAGTAATAATCTTAGTTATAAATACCTGCTAGTAAACGTCTTATAACACTGGTTTCTCTGCGTCTACTCGAACGGCGCTATTACCATTACGAATCTCGTAAATGCATGCACAGTATATTCTATAACTTTTAAATCAAAACCGCCACTGAAAACACACACGACACACGCAACTCAAGAATTCAAGCATACTGTAATGAACGACGACGACGCACGTAAAGAGAAACAATAAATAACGTATTTTCTTAATGTGTGAAACAGGGGGGAAAATGCTGTTTCTATTTCCAGATACTCGGGCAGGCGATCATAAAACATAACAACTTACATTACTATTGACTTCACATAATTTACCAATGATTTTCATGAACAGTCACTTCTAATACTTTTAGATGTGTTTATCAAAAACCGATATTCATTACATAACGGACAAACAAACTGAATGACGCAATTCGCTTCCAAGCGGCGAAAACCTAACTCTGGTGCCATCTGTCGGTGAAATTTTAAACTACGTCTGTGGCGCGAAGAGTTAGCGGCGTCTGCCAACGACAATCGACTCGGTTGCGTCGCTTTGTGCTGCCGCTAATTAAATGAAATTACACAGTCAGTAGGTATGTCAGTTAGAACTTAAATAAATATTTTAAAGTATATTAAATACAGAGAGGTCGTTTGCAATTGATGTTGTTTCACTAATGCTGTATTCAAATAAGAAAATACATGGAACTACATGCAGTTATTCGCTACCAACCATACAAACAATAATGTAACTGTTGTTAATGTTGGCTTATATGCAGTAACGGCTAGTGATTTTTTTCAAAGGTTAAATCTTTAGTGCTCACTTTATTCCGAATGGCCTAGCGCTGACCAAAATCTCTCACTCACTCATAGTACTGTCACCGGCCTTTTCCGCTCTTCACCTCGTCTACATCTACTAAGGCTGCGAGCTACAAGAGGGCACTTATTAAAAATATAATAAAAATTGACATTTGTAGAAAATTAACATGAGGATTGAATTTAACAATAATTATTCTTTTTTATATTCAGTGGCCAATAATTGTAATTATTCATCAATAAGGGTTAGTTATGTTTCTCACGGGTACTAACATTATACCTTTTTCTATCATGCTGCAGGGCAAATAGCTCAGATACTTTATTACTACTAACGTATGTGTTCAAAAACACTTTTTTTTTTGCCTGGAATATTCGGGTCTCCAGCCTTTCTTCTTATGACCCGATTGCAACAATTTGAACATTTAAACCACAGCGAAATCCGCATTCAGGGCCCCGATTAAATATCACTGCCTTCTTTTTGCACTGATGCAGCGCAGCGCAAGTGCAGAGCAAGTAAATGGGGTCTTCTAATGCTGTGTATGAGTATTTAATTCCAATTCAGTGCAACCAGATGAAACGCAGGTGCAAATTCTGCGTTGCAACCGTTAAAGCGATATATAATCGGCACCCAGGCAAAGACCCTAGAGGTATACTGTTGGCCCAACCCGTAATACGTGATCATGCTAATGTTGACAAGACTAAATTGGTTGAATGTTACAATATCAGTAAGAATTTTGTTAGCAAAGTGCTGTGATATAAGTAGAACACCAACCATTTCCATGTAATTTAACAATAAATGATTTATTAAATTATTCTGTCTGTGTTACTCTAAACCACTTTTCGTTACGATCCGCATTTGGTATTGTGTAGTAGTTCGGCTTGTAATCGCTTACCTTGATTTCTTGCATTTATGATACAAACATATTAATACACTATGGTATCTTATCTTTATGTCAAAAAGTTATTTAGTAGTATTTTTATTTTCATCCTAACCGTCTTAAAAAGTTTCTCATGTTAATAAAAACTTCAAATTAAATTTGATAGAAGTATAAAAACGAGGTGTTACCTGCGATCTATAAAAATACGATTATAGTAACACGATATTGTTCCATCAACTGCCTCATCAATTATATTAGCAAGAAAATGTTATTAAATTACGTTTTTTAAATTATGAATAGTATTTAAAACATAAACGATAATTAAAATGTATGGAGGACTACATTACGATAAAATAAAAGGTTAACCAAATGTATTGCGTGATCTCATAATTATTTCTCATATATACAGTACATACAGTTTTGTGAAACTCGTTTTGTTTTTTACTGCACTTCTATGGTAAAGTTGAAACTGCGTGAGTACTGTCTCTAGTAACCTATAATTAGAGGTACGTAAATTTCGCAGATACATTCCAGGTCAGGTTGAACGCCAATTATGTATACTTCATTGTCGTGTCTGTGACTTGCTGGCGGCTGTTACGAAACGCGTTTGACTACTTCAAGCCAGTAGTAAATAAGGAAATAATGCGAAGTGCAATCGCTTGCTACCTGCTTGTACAGTTATAAGCCGATTGATAATCGATTGTGGCCAGTGGGTGTATAGGACTGACAAGTCTAGGCTGCTGCGAGATGAATCCGCGAAATTGACGTACCTCTACCTATAATCAATAACCTAGGGCATGTTTACTCACAGCGTTGCGCGTTAGTTTTTAAACAGAGTAATTATGTCATGAAGTATATTGCTTGCACTCGACCGCCACTCTTCCGACACGCTATTAATAACTATGTAGCAGCATTTAGCGTTTATCAGCCCGTTGTATAAACCCTCTGTGCCAGAGTTGAACAGTAGTTTGAGTTTATACGACAGCAGCCAATGGACAAACGACTTCTTCTCGAGTATGAAGAGGATAAACGCAAAACGGTACAGGATCTCTGGGCATGCTCAGTATTCTAATCTTGTCTCTACATCTGGCTTGAACAACAATTTCTTGCCCGAGATCAGGACCAAGTTTTTGTCTTCGAGAATGGATCTCGCGCGCATCCTGCATCGTTTGAAGGCTGCTGTAAGCTGGAGCAAGGAACGTATAATACTCCAGACGTGTCGGGGAAGGGAATATAGGAGAGTATGCTGAGGATTGGAGAGGGGATAAAGGGAGGGGAAGCCGAAGTGAGGTCGAAGTAAAGGAAGAAGCAGTCCTGGAGCAAGTCTGGGGGTGTCTCGTTCTCCCGACAAATCACGTCCTCGCAGCTCATATACAGCGTGTTCCAGAGCGCTTCCTCTAGTCACACTATTAGTCGACGTGACCCTTAGAGCTGGGCGTCTTCCAACTTCCCTGCACTCTAGTTAAATATGTTAGTCCCTTAAAAATCCATTCGCACCTAACATTTTTCTAATTTTACACATCACATAACATGTCGTTTCCTAAAATAAAAATAATTGCCCCCATAGTTTTCACAAAATAACTCATAGAAGTCACAAAATGGCATGTATGGTTTAGCAAAAAAAAAACAATTCACCTGCAGAAACAAAATTAATTTTGATACTAAATTCTATAAGCCATTTCAAGACACCTTTGGGTTTATAAAGAAATACAATTTTTTATTTTTAAAAATTAACGAATTGTAGTAATATTTGCATTACTTTGAGTTATGCCTGTTCCTAGATTTTTCATAACTAACTTTGTCAAACACGCCATAAAATGCATTGATACGCTGACTTATAGTTATCGTAATTTTGATTTCAAAAGTATTTGATTTTTTTTTTTTTAATTTTGGCTACACTGCAATATACGTTTCGTCCCTTTGATGAGGATTACGCAACAAAATATGATGCTAACTGTCTTTATTTGGGGAAATGACATGTTATTTGATGTAGCGGAAAACGCAAATGACGAAATCATTCTACGCTGAAGATATTATAGCAACCAGGGTTTACATGCTACATAGTTAAGACTTTAAAAAAAATAATACTGCTTGTATATGCGTATTACATGTATAAGTATTGTGCATTATAGCAAGATTCACAGATTTTTAGTGAAACTTGTTTATACGCCTTACGGGCAGAACCGAAGCTCTGCTTGATTCATGGTTATTGGTAGGGCCTGGTAATTTTCGCGAAAAGATTTTTGCAGCACTTTGTTTCAGTGTCTTGCGTGCGCACCTGCATCTCGGCTTTGTGGTCAGTGATTGGATGCCGTAACACCCAGCGTCTGGAGGTTAAACCCGCAAATCATAGACGTGATGTGTGGCAGTTATCCGTGTACTGATTGGAACAGTCAAATGAATAACGGCTCTGCACAAAAACACTCTGTCAATAGCCATGAAGTTGAACTGCAGGTATGCACGTAAGACACTGAAACAAAGTGGGGCAAAAATCTTTTCGCGAAAATTACCGGGCCCTAGTTATTGGTAAGGTACCTTTTGTAGAAGTGTCGTTAATTTAACTTTGTCAATCATAATATGAGTAATATTACTGCGACACCCACGAGTATGTGATTTGTGGATAGAACATGAAGACACAGAAAGTTTTAAATATTTAAACTCTGTCCATGGATCAGAGAAGTATATGAGATCGTAAGACATTGAAACACGTTAGTGCAAAATAATTTTCACCAAAAATAATTTAAGTTACCTACGGAAAATACCAAAATGCCATTATTTATCCGCAGCATACCTACGATGTGTAAACACGTTTCCTGATTCCAAAAACCGAAAACTATTGGAATTTGTATTATTTTGACTGTTTGTCCACGTTAATATATTATCCCTCAACTCGGGTTAGTATTTACATTAAATGGCTGAAGGTAATGTTCTTTTTTCAGTGTGTTATTTTGCTACGATTTGTGCTGCAGGCAGCAGTCTAAAGGAGTCAGGAGAGCAATGTAATATTTTTTTTATAAATTGACCAAATTTTTCTATTAATTCAGTTAAGCCATACGGTTTGTAACATGGTTTTTATATTTAACCATATATGTTCAAAATACTGAAATAGTATAAAATTCTGTTCACCTTAACCTGTTATGGCAATTCTCCATGATTCCGTTTACGTATTCCACATAAACAGCTAAATAAAAATGTAACGGACTATTTTCAAGACATGAAAATTCTTCTGAAAAATGTCACGAGGAAAGCAATAAAAAGTTTAGGGATTTGTTTTGCTACAAACTAATGTCGACAGTAACAAGACCACCGTTGTTGGGTAAGTACTAGAACAAAAGTCAAATATAGTCAATGTAAATATAAAAAAAAATCTTGTACCGTCTCTAATTACATTGCTGTCGACGAGATGTAAAGCCAAATAAATATAACATATAAAAGTAATGTTACTGTAATTAATGACATGCAATAATTTACGAAGATCCTATTTTTTTAATTCAGATGTATGAGTAATATATATATATGTGTGTGTGTGTGCGCGCGCGAGTGTTATGAAGGAACGAAACTCAATAGCTACAGAGTCAAACAAAATGAAGAGCTTTAGCTGACTATTACAATTTCGACAATAAAATAAGAACAACGATGTAGCTCGGTTTCATTACCAAGAAAAATAATTTATTTGCACTGTGCAAAATATAATACATATTTAATTGTGTGTTTGACGGGTCCTCGAACAGCAACATGTCCTTGGTAGAGATAAACAAAGGAAATGAAAGGGTTTGTTTGAAGGAATCATCTCAGCATGCGTCTGCAAATATTGCAATTAGCTATTTTATCTAAAATCGCAATTATTGTTACCAGAGAGGAAGTCAAACCCGAAAACTCTCAAAAGCAAGACCGATATTTAAGCGTGACACCCACCTGCGCATTAGACGCTGAGAAGCAACGGAACTATAAGGGCGACCTTGAAACGCGTATCAAAAACCACGTCGCAACTAGAGACAGGCGCGTAAGTTTACCACCGATGAATTTTTACTGCGAGACTTTTAGCGGTGACCATATAATTTCATTTTATAGAAAGTTTTTAGCAAAGCTCAGTGCACGATTCTATATGCTGATCACTTTAAACTGAGCTCTCAGCAGAACTTGTAATTAATGAAAAATATGTTTTATTGCACCAATAAGTGTTAAATTTTGAGAGTGTTTAAATGTTTACGCTGGTTTTTAGTTGCATGGATGTTTTAATATTAAAAATAGTGGATATGGCTGTAAAATGGCTGAAAGAAAACTTTATACAGTGCACGCTCAATTTATCGTGAACGGCCTACATCTGAATTCCTCATATGTCCGGCTAGTAAATTTTTAAGAGATCGTGTCGCTTATTATGATGCAGTTTTCTTAAGTTCTTCCTAACTAAACATGGGGCTAGATTTAATTGAATATGTTTCGATAGGGATGTAGATAATTACTTTATAGGTAATTCGGGATAAAGTTAGCACTGAAGAATTAACCTTTGAAAAATATCACTAGTTGTTACTGCATACAATTCAACATTAACTATGTGTGTATGGTTGGCATATGTGTGTATGGTTGGCAGCAAAATTACGCAATGAAGATCCGTGTATTTTCCCATTTAAATACATCAATACAGAAACAATACCAACCATAACCTACATTACTGTATTTTATTTAGTTAATAACTTTTTCTTAAACTGTATCGTTTCCTACTGACTACGCAATTGATCTTACACGCGCAAATATAAAGTTCCGTGTCCAGAGAGGTTAGACACACCCCGTCGTTAGCCGTTAAGCGCGGAAATATAGGAACTGGCTGAATATAGAACATTAGCAGGGCTATGTTGAGTGCTCACTTTATTCCGAATCACCTATACCTTTCATTACATACATTATATTCTAAAAATTTAAGCATAACCATGAAATAATTAAACTATTTTAAATTTTCAGATAAAAATTCTCTCTCACCAAACAACGAATACTTATTAACTCCCAGTACCGGTTTCACCGATAATACACACCTAATAGTAAAACTTCATGTTTCTAAGAAACATAGAAGGTTATTCGTTACATCCTTCATGTTCCAAACGAAAATTAATATTATTAAAAAAAAGCGGTGACGCAGCCTCTAAAGTAGGGCAGATTGTAAAGGTTGTGCTGTAAACGCTATGCTGGAGGTCTTAGAAATAGTGATTCTAATTAACATGGCGCGTTAACAACGATACTTAGACCTTCTGCAAAGTGTACGTTATGTTTGTACACTGACACATTGGGCACATGTGCAATAGTTTCGTTAAAATAAAAGTATTTCTTCATATGTTACTACGTTTTTGAATCTTGTAGTAGGCGCACCCTGAACCACTGCGACTTCTTGATTGGTTTGTTGCTGCGAGCAAATATGGTTTGTTTTAGCCAAATCTTTCCCTCAGTAAATACATCAAATTCTATTTTACGTTGACTGGAATATAACTCCGATCCAGGCATGGGCTCACATCAAAAATGTATGCGCCGAGCAGACGGAGGCAGGCAGCTACTAGCGCCGATCCCGAAGCAGAACAACGCGCGTGGCAAAACAGAACCTGAACTACGCACATAATTGCAGTGCAAATAGACAAACGCGCGCAAAGTAGAATGAGGAATTAATTAAATTCCCCGCCTAGGGGGTGCTCATTACGAGCCTTGCCCGGAGGATAGTGTTGTTTGTGTGTGCAATGTGGGGAAGTTGGTTGCCGTGAAGAGGGCTGGGTGGTGACGGCAGGGACGGGAAGTGTGACGTATTGCCAGCACATCTCGCGTTTGTTCCCCAGTCGACAATATCCAGCCTGGTTTCAGTGAAAACCTCGCCTCGGCACATCAAGTTTCCACGCCACTTGCTGTCAAAAGGGTTCCGGAACAATTCCTGGAATTTCCTGGACGGTCGCGTACACGTTTGAATTTGTACGCAAAAAAAAATTACAGTTTGCCAATACCATAAATTCATGAACGAGTCTTCCATGAGAAAGGATCTTGCACCGTTTGTCTCTGATTGTACACTGTTAGTGGAAATATTTGATGAAAATAAGACTTTAAACAAATTAGCGTGCTAGGCCCGTTAATGTAACTAAATATATATTGATAATGGCTATAATTTAAATTCTACTGCGCTGTATGCTCTCATTTTATTTCTTGTTTTTGGTTAACGAGGACAGTACTGTTAGTATTAAGTATTTCCAAATCGTTTTACCCCCGAAAAAAGAAATCTGCTTCAGTCTGTTTTATAGAAAAATCTTCTACTCTTACCGTTACTGTATATGAAGTGTGCTTGAAGAAAGCCACGCCTTCCATTTATTTCAAACAATTGCAAATAATGCGAATATTTCTAACGAAGTGCTTTGAAAAAGTTTGAGCCTGTGTACAGTCATACAATACACAATTTTGCCTGAGCGTTACTTAAAAATAATATAACGTTTGCTAGCAAAAAATTACTTTGCTTCATTTTGGCTTATTTTGACAACAAATTATGTGATATGTCAGGGGCCAAATTCTAATAATCCATTTGGTGTACTGCAACAGAAAAATTCAGCTACAAACCCTGATATATAAGAGTTAAATCTGTAAGAATTAATTTCTGATATATGTATTAATTTGCGGTTTAAAAAATATATAATCGAACCACTTCAAAACTAGAGAACGAAGCCTGTAAGTATTTTGCTCGCTCGAGGCCTAGAAGTGCGAGGCATTAAGGGTGACAAAAAATTCGTATCCGGCCTCGCCCTAGCCTCTAGACGCAAGTCGCTGAACTGGCATGCTGTCTTCTCGCCAACAACTCGCCGCTTTAACTCTTTTGCTGCGAAATAAAATTTTTTAACTATTCCAAGATAGCAAAAAATTAATTAAAGACATTTTAATAGTTTATTTTTTATTATTATACGATCTTGGCACATTTTACTTGGTATGTTTCAGTAGTAGTTCTGCGAAAATAATGGGACAGCTGTCAAAGAAGTCAGATAAAATAATCTTACAATGTTAATTAGAGGGAAAACTGTTTGTTGGCTTAAAGAATATAAAATAAAAAAACTCCATTCTGTTTGTACACGTGTGAGCAGAGAGCAAAATGATTAATATTATGATGCACGAAGAAATGGTTGAACTAAAAAAATAATGTTTTATAGGTAATATTGCATTAGTTTATAAAAGCTCAAAATATCCTTAGTGAGCATATAAATTAATACGTCGGTGAAAACAAACACATGTATAGAAACTTCTGATTGTAGTTCAACTTGTCCAGGTAAATACAATATTTTACTTAAAATAAAATACTATTTAAATTATGTTGTATAAAGTTACTATTTCATTTAACATGGTTCAACTCATCATTATATAGGCAAGCATAATTCGTACTGCACAAGTGAATAACCTTCACTTCCCATACAAACAAACTGTATGAATTGCATTGGTAACTAAGAAACTGAGTGGCGGGTGAGGAGTGTTTCCGGGCAAGGGAAGTTTAGCAACAACGGTACACAACACAAAGCTGTCGTTAAACTTGTATACCATTATGGGAAAATAGACCCTTCAGCCAGTGGCACAAACAAGCAGGTACTAATTAACCGGTTATTTACGTCCGTATTCCCAAAATACCTTCATTGTATGTGAACAACAGACACACTTATGTCATACACTCTAAGTGTATATTCCGATATAACATCGTTTATTTTGGAACACGGGCACGCATCGACATTGAGTAACAATACTATATTATTGTAATTGATTAACTGTTGTCGTTAACCCGGAAAATAGAAGTAACATTAATTGTCAAATTTTGTATTAATTACAAATTAAACAATGGTGGCAATGAACATACAAAGATTTTCATATGTTTTATTAGTGATTCCTTAAGCATTCTGTCATAAGAAGACGCATTCATATATTAGAAAGTTGCTGTAACTTACTTTTATTTCAATAGCACCTACTTTTCTCAACGAAATTTCTATAAGGATTTCAGTGACAGGGTAGTTGTATGTCAACATATTTTTATTTTCACTAAATATATAATATCATGGCAAATTGGTTTTTTAACGGGAAAACCTTTCGGTGAATAAAAGGTACAGTTTGATTTATCAAGAAACATTTTCTAATTTCAATAAAAAGAACTCAAACGTTGCCCCAGAAATAAAATCGGACAGACCCGAAACAACTGTATATATAAAAATATTCCATTTTTGAAGCTTTTATAAACACAAGAAACATCAAATACAAATTGTTTATTTTAAGACGGTTAGTGCGAAAACTGTTAAAGCAGCGATCACGAAACGTGTATGTACAGTACATTCATAAACAGATTAACTTGGTCACTAGCAAAAGGTTTGCAAGTAGTGGGACAGAGGTGTCTGGTGATTATGTGTCCGTTACTCGTCGCTTCGTCCAGATCACGGCAATATGGGCCATTTCCTGAGTATAAGCTGGATTACCATGCGTATTATATCATGACACAGACAACACTGTGAGTCGCGAGCATTCATGGTCCGCTAGCCTCGGATTGGATCTACTTTAGTCCAATCGGTCAACGAATTATTGTTCAATCAACGCTTCTGTCACTAGGTCCAATTGTGTGGTAAAATCACTAATTTCTATAGGTGTAACCGTCATTACTCAAATATTAATAATTATTTTTAGTTTGTACGAGACAGTGTTCGTTTTGTAAACATCACTTTTTTATCACTATATTTCCTTCGCATGGATTATTTACGGTTAATACTTTATAAATATCAGCATTTAAATGTAACTGTTTGCACTATGTAATGTAGCACTTATAACGTAATTAAAACCAACTACTTCCGTAACATGCATCCTTCACATTGAAATAGCGAGTCTATGCTGCTACAAGTAATGTGTAAACACAAATACATTTTTTTTGCTTATTTCTTAATGTTAGATACGACAAACGTTGGTCCCAGATTTTTAACATTTGTAAACGTGGAAAACAACATATATTAGACTTAGTTTTCTACTTTGCCACATGTACAAAACCATTGTATTCAAATATCGGATTTTTGTGCATAACCGACAGTATATGAGTGATATAGTAAACAATTAATTAATGTGTTTCAGTAAGTTTAAGATATAAGTAGTTCAATACATTCTTGTTTCGAGTTTTCACCACCAACGTTTAAGGTAGGGCATCATTAGCCTCATTGGATTATTTTATTACTGGTATCTTATTATTATTTTTTTATTTCTGAGAAGAAATCTGTAAAATTTGCTATTATAGCGGGAATTATACTTCCCTTGCGCTGCAATAAGGCATCGCAGATGAACATTTAACCGTATATTTAGGCTGTAATATGTCCATCAATTTACAAATACGAAAAAAAAGTTGTTTAGAATATTGCGACTTAAATAAACACTAAAAGTTCAAATACTCTGATTGCAATGTAGCGCAAAGTAAATATAATGCACGCTATAATCGCAAATTTCACTCATATCTTCCCGCACACTTAGACGGTGGACTAGTTGAAAACTTTCTGTTGACGGAAGAACCTGCATGTTATCTTGTTAACAACTCCTTCGTAGTAAAGTAAAGATTTTTAAAGCATTATAACTTAACAGCAGGCAGCACAGATAAACTGATTATTACTATGACTCATGTATCCGCAAGCGAATAGCAAGAATACTTATTAAGGTACCTGTACCGAATATGGCCCGGTTCTCAATTTGGCCCGCTAGTCGCAATTGTGTGGTAATGCCGAGAAATATGTGAGATCTATATACACCTGTCTAAAGTATGAACATACACCTTCCATAAATATCTGTATTACATCATCCATGTGTTATGTTAGTAACATAATTAATGCCTTAAGCACACATGATTTGTGAACCTTAAGCGGGCCATATTCGGTACAGGTACCTTACTTTATACTGTAAATATTTCTCTAAAAAAAGAGGAAACAAATATTGGTAGACTTCTTTCTCAGGAAATATTGTTGTACCATATTTAGTACATAATTATGGGAAAAGATCCTGTAAATTTGTTGATCAAACATTTTTGTTACACATTTAAACTGACTGTAGTTTTCAAATCATAGATTAAATAGTATATTAAGTACTTATCAAACAATATAAAAAATCAATAATTTAATTTGATACCCTTATCATATTTTTTCTTCGCCTTTTTATAAGTTTATATTGACAAATAACAGATACATCAGTATAAAATACTTGCAACTTATTCAGACTATAAACATTCAGCTGATTCTAAGTAAGAGTGTATATCAGGAAAGGATGAGATCTGCGATGTCTTGACTTAGGTATTGCTTCTATCCTACACGATCGGCAGCCAATAAGATAACAAGGTATTTTCTAATGGCTACATTGGCTTACGTGAAATCGCAAGTTCTCAAGATATAATTTATTTAATTCACAGACATTATTTATGAGTATTTGTAAATATCAGGTATAATTTAGATTGAAATAGCGAAAAAAAATTTAAACTATACCCACACTAAATGAGAGACATCTCATAAAACCAGCTGATCCCAAAGTGGACTTGAGCACATTGCTGAAAAACTCCATAGTAATGTCACGCAGTGGTGATACAAACAAAGGTAGTTATGAGGCAGGATGGTGCTCGCTCGAGTGAGACGAGAAGACGACCAGTGGAAAGGCTACGTGAAATATTCACTCGGAACTAGGTTGAGTGAGGAGAGATGGTGAGATGAAGTGCTGACACGTGCTGGAAGATCTCGGATGCAGGTTACAGCGGACAGGAAGAGAGCTCATCATAGTTTCATGTGACGAGGGAGAAGAGGTACTGAAAAGCCAGCTTGACGTTGTGAGGAGTGACTTGCTGGTTCATTCATCTCACGGATTCACCAAAACATTCTATCAGTTTGTCTACTGGAAAATGCAAGCTTATTTTTGCCCTCTTTAGTAAGTAGAAGTTACCTCCTGTTGCTTTGTTTTGAATTTTTGTGACATAAACTATTTAATATGTGTGCGCGTGTGTGTGTGTCTATATACGTTATGATTATACATGCTCAAATTGTGCGTAGAATTGCCTATCTTATGAATTATTTTTATTGTACGTGAATATTTTACGTGAGTTGAAAAAAAAACTCAGGGTCTTGGCAGATGATGTAAACAAGAAAGAAGGGAGTATCATGGTTATAGCCGGACGATGCCGTTGGTTGGCGGGTTTTTTCGTGTTTCCCCCACCCTTTCATTTCGGTAATTCTCCATGCTCACTTCATGTCATGCCTCACCAGCGCTAAAGACCACGATGTTGGGGGATCGCGATGGCCGAATAGTCAGACCATTCGTCTCTCATCAAGGGATCCGTGTTCGATTCCCGGAGGGGTCGGTTTTCGAATTTTCGCATGTGGGAATCGTGCTGGGCGATGCCGCTGGTCAGCGGGTTTTCTCGGGGATCTCCGGTTTCTCCTGCCCTTTCATTCCAGTACTGCTCCATGCTCACACCATATCACCCCTCACCTGCGCTAAAAACCTTGATGTTAAGCGCTAACCAAAAATCTCTTACTCACTCACGATTTTGAGCGCTGACCAAAATTTCCCACTCACTCACTCATAGTTATAACTACTATTTTGCGACGAAAACATTTCGCACCATTTGATTTCAATGGTTTTTGTGCACGTATGTAACTCTATTTCATGATATGTGGTTAGTAGGGACCGAAAAATTCCGTGAAAAGAATTGTTCACGTATTTGTTTCAATGCCCTATGGCCACATCTGTATCTCTGCTTCTTGGTCGGTGATTGGGTGTTTTTAACTCTTAGCGTCTCGCAGTTTCACCCAAATATCACAAACGTGATGTGTCGCAGTAAACTTATTCTGGTTGTCACAGTCAAATGAACGACTTCTCCCCAGAAACACACGCCGTAGTGATTGGAAGTTTTGACTCTATATTGTCTTAGTGTTCTTCTGGCAAATCACAGACGTATGTTGCCATAATGGCTATTATGATTGGTGCAGTCGTATACACAGACGCGTCTGATCAATGATACGCTGTCATTAACAATGACGCAGAGCTGCTGGTGTGCTCGTAAGGTGACGGAACAAACGTGTGCAAAAATATTTCGGTGAAAAACTTGTGGCTCCACTCATAATTCTGTGGTGTTTGGGTGAAGTGGTATGAGTCAAATAATGTTGTTTTGTGTAAATCTAAGAAGTTTGAAGTTATACTGTGTGTAATGGATAGAGGCCTTAAATATTTACGTTAACTTTTACTCACGAGCTATAACAAGCTATAATTCCAGCGACCGTACGATCGTGTCACTTTTATAACTGCGCCCTTGACTTATCTGACATCTCGTGTAAATCGCTGAGCCAATAATATAAACGTAACTTAATGCAGGCCCGTATCACTGTAACAGCGAGCAGCCAATGAACAGCTGTTGTGTGTTTGAGAACACATATATTCTTGGAGGCTAGCCTGCAGGTCAGTGAACCCTCGAATGTTTCCGGTCTCTACACTGTAAAAAAATCTAGTAATATCACTCATCATGTGTATGGTAATATTCCCAAACCTTGAGGGGAAAATCTGATTTCCGAATATGTGTGGAAATTTCCGCAAGGATGTGTATTCGCCACACAAACCACTAAGAAGTTTCGCTCGCGCATTATGTCAAATTGTCCTAGAGGGCTGCGCCAATATGTAATGAAAAAGTACATTACCAGTTGAGTGACTTTCCTTGACACGTGTTGAGTAATTTTCCTTCACTTGTACACTTGTAGAGGTAATTAGCTTCCATTACATGTAGAGTAAATTTACCTTAATATTTTACAGTGTAGTAATGGAACATACAAACTTCCAAATTTAATGTTTATCTATGACAGTGTAGAATCTATGACAGTGTAGAATCTATTACAGTGTAGAATCTATGACAGTGTAGAATCTATGACAGTGTAGAATCTATGACAGTGTAGATACTTATTTAAGATATTTATTCTGGGTTAAGATTCTGTTTCTTCTCTTGTTTTTTTCTTTTCTTTTACATGTGGAGACTATGAAGTATGCTGACGTGAGCCTACGTGCGAGCCTGAACCGACAAGAAATGTTTGAATTTCGCTCTTTTAGTGTATAATTTTCAATGTATAACTTAAGTAATTTATTCATTTGTTTGTATATTGTAAATATGACTTGTCCGATATCTTTGTGCAAAA
>PNEQ01112775.1:23756-51423 GCA_003012365.1 Medauroidea extradentata
ACTAAATCTAAATCTAAATCTAAAACCTTCGCAATACCATTCGAGTCATAGTCTTTTACCCAGACCTAGAACATAACTAGGGACCCTGGTTTTTCGCGAGAAGAATTTTGTCCCGCTTTGTTTCAGTGCCTTACGTGAACATCTGCAGTTCTGCTTCGTGGTCAGTGATTGGGTATTTTAACTCTCTCGAGCCTTGGGATTCTACCGGCAAATCACAGCCGTGAGGTGTTGCAGAGACCTAATTGTAATTGGCTTAGGCAAATGATATACGACTCTTCATACAGACACGCTGACAATAATCGCTAAGCAGAATTGCAGACGTGCACGTAAGGCACTGAAACAAAGCGAGGCAAAATTCTTTTCGCGAAAAACCAGGGTCCCTAAACATAACATGTAGATTTTTCTCGTTTTTCGAGTTACACCTAGGGACGGGAAAATTTCGCGAATTCAATTAAATATATACTAAAATCCATTTACTATGCATACTCAAGCCACGTCTATTCGTTCATTGCCCGTTATTCCACTGAGTAGCAGCTAGTGGACCAATATTCGGGGCTTAAGTATGCATAGCCTACAGGTCATTGAATTCACGAAATTTTCCAGTTCCTAGACCCGAACACCACAGAAATATGCCCGAAAGTTTCGCGGGCTCAGCGAACTGGCGACCAGACTTCACAATCTTGCTGACACTCTGTCTTCAGATTACTGTTCATTGGATGATTCTCCAGGAAGTTTCCAGTCGCACATCTGACAATTAGGGACAGGAAGTTTTCTCGAAAAGATTTTTGCACCTGTTCGTTTCAATGCCTTACGTGAAAGTCAGCACCTCTCGTTCGTGGTTATTGGAAGCGAGTCTTTGTGTAGATGTGTCACTAAATGGACTGTACCAATCAGAACGAGGTTAACTGCGATATCTCACGCTTTGGTATTTCCTGATGGAACCCAAAGACGATGGGTAGGGCCATGAATTTCTCGCGAAAATGATTTTGCCCCAGTTTGTTTACTGCCTCGTGCAGACGTTTACAGTTCTGCTTAGTAGACAGTGATCGGACGTCTTAACTCTCGTATGTCTTGATGTTCTACCGCACATCACAGAGATGTGGTGTTTGCTGTAACCTTATTAAGATTGGTGCTGTCAAATGAGACACGTCACTTCACGAATTCACGCTGCCAATATCCCTGAAGCAGAGATGCAGATGTGCACGTAAGGTACTGAGACAAATGGACGACTCGAATTACACGCCCCCTGACGTCACCGCAGGGGAAAAGTACTGTGGGAAACAAAGCTTGTTTGCAAACATGATGATTTGTTAGTTGGTAACTGCAGAAAGCAAAAATGTTGCGCATTCATAGATTTGCACGCAAGGGTAAAAAATATTAGTTTCAATTTCATGGTTAAGATACACAAATACATATGATTAATGTTTACCTGAAAAAACGGCCAATTCCAAACAAATAATCAATTTTCTTGACGTACATCTCATCCGGGACATGTGAAGCCAAACAGCTAAATGAAGGTTGTTCTGCTGCGGTATCCATGGAGATAGGAATTGTATCCCACATCTGACTGAAGCTCCGCCTCTTTTCAAGTCATCCACTGGGGCAAAATTATATTCGCGAAAAGTTCGTTGCTCTAACGATGGAGGTTAAAACAACCAATCACAGTCCACGAAGCACAGCTGTAGTTGAGCAAATAAGGGATTGAATCAAAGTTGGGGAAAATATACTTTCGCGAAAATTCCCTGTCCCTAGTGAGTGTTTTCTTGCAGGTTTTTCATTTATACACAGTCGTCAAGAAAAGTTTCAGGAACAGCGGCTCAAACGCCAAATGTAATTGAACGGGTTGGGTGAAAAAATGAAATCATTCCGCACATTTTACCTGAAAATAAACTGAGGTAGCCAAGTTGTACATTATATGTAGCTTCATCGATTAAGATAAAA
Organism: Medauroidea extradentata; assembly: GCA_003012365.1. Taxonomy (NCBI): domain Eukaryota; kingdom Metazoa; phylum Arthropoda; class Insecta; order Phasmatodea; family Phasmatidae; genus Medauroidea; species Medauroidea extradentata. Next base: position 25,698 of record PNEQ01112775.1, read on the forward strand.
AAAACCATGATTCCTTATACCACCAAAGAACTTTGTGTTTTGAAATATGTTATAGATAGAGACGATGGTATATCGCGAAAATGTTTTGTGCCAACATAGCCTTGAAAACACTGACACAACGTAGCTGTCTACAGACCAATAACATGCATCAAATATTATAATAGCGGTATTCTTATTGGCTTAGTCAAATAGGGCAGTAGCTTCGCGTACAAGGAAAAGCCAGTAATCTTTTGATAAGCTGAACGCACGTTGCAGCCTAGCAAATAGTCAAGTTTTCCCGCGATAAACCATCATCTCTAGTTATAGAAGGTAAACATTACATTCTTAACTTCAGCGTTCAGGCATGATTAGTAGAGAAGGTGATTTATCGCGAGAATGTTTTCTGCCAGCGTATTCTGCAAATCAGTGTATCGTCCTGCGTCGTATATTGTTGGCCGACGGTTATGTGGCACAGTCTAGTTGTTTACAGACGAATCACAGACGTCCAGAAGTAGTGCACCAGAGTTATCATTGGCCCAGTCAAAAAGGGACTCGCCAGTAACGAAATAAAAGCGTAAGAAATGAATACATTACATTGAAGCGTAGCAAACAGTCAACTTTTCCCGCGATAAATCACCTTCTCTAATGATTAGCTATTCCCCTCGAATGTCGCTGCACTAGTATTTCTTTCGTTAATGTAGTCTATCGTATTATGAATGAACAACAGTAACGTTGTGAATGTTTGATTAGTATAGTGTAGGTATGATGGCATAGAACATACTTTTATTGTAGTTAAATGCGCTTCTACTGTAAAAATAGGTCTGTAAATATTAGTTTACCTTCAACTCATTGAGACTGAAAGGAAAGTACTCCTACAACTTTGAATACAAATATAACAATGTGTGCATAAATTATATTATGTTTTCCATTTATTGTTTGCTTAAATCCTAACTAACGAATTTCTAAATGATAGTTTTTCCATTGAACTTACAGTAGTATAGTAGCAAAATAGTTTATCCTATTTTCCCGCAAGATGGCCGAAGTGGAATCGTTACCGTCTTTAATTCACCCAATTAACGTGAACAGGTGTTTAAAATCAAATGAAATTTTAACTGACTTCTTGAAATATCCAGGTCCCTGCTGATACCAACTGCAGCTGTCGAACTAGAAAAGGAGACGTCATATAAAATTTGTTAGAATAAAAATAGCCGTTTATATTTTAGCGGGATTCCGATGTCACGAATTAATTACAGAACAGTCGTGTAAAGTGCGCCAAAATATAAATATTCGAATTTTCAAGTAGTGTGTTGCCGGGAACAGCGGTGTTGAAATTTTCAGAATACTTGTTTCCCGCACAGTAGAGTTGCGTCTGATTTTTTCTTGTTGGAAAAACAGCGGAATTCTCTATTGACAATTTTTTTCCGCCATTTCTATAGACGTTATTTCATTCCAACCTGAAATCACACTCACCAGCGTTAAAGATAGTTCTCTTAAGCGTTCATCAACATATATCTACTACACTGTAGTCATTGTCTTTTGTATTCACTTTATTAGTCAATTGTTTGCAGATTTACAGGGAAAATCCTTGGAAACCCAGTTACCGAATAAATTCTTAGTAAAACTACAAAACTCGTTCTTGTAAAAGTACAGAATGTATGACTGCACATCTACAAGTTATAACCTTGTATTTGTACTTACAACGGAAGACAATGTTATCTGATTTATTCATCTTACTCTGATCACAAACGAACTTATTTGTAAAATAACAGCATAAAAAAACTTCACATGTTAGTATTTTGAGTAAAAGAAAATAGAGAACGCATCAATAATAGAACATCTATTCTTCATTTTTTAAAGCGTAAAGTTCGTTACGAGACCCACCCAATTTAAAATCCACTGGATTGTTAATATTTTTACACATTTAACTATTAAAATTCATTTATTTCATAGAACGCCATTTAAATAAATATTTGATTTACTTCAGAAAAATGTAAACTAGAAGCGATATATTTCACGAATATAAATAAATAATACTCAGAAAATCTGTAATTTTAGTTGACTTCAAAGAATTCGTACGTAATTTAAAAACGGAATTTGTAAATTTAAAATAAAGTACGATTACGAAAAAAATAATTTTAGATTGAAGTGTGAGAGAGCTGAATGAAAAGAACATTTCACATAAAACGAGGAAATTATTCAGTACAGAGTAAAGGACCTTACCATATGCGTAATAGTTTCTAGTACAGTTATAAGACTCGTCCTTTTCAACAGCTACAAATATGCGTACATTTTTTGTGACTGTGTACAGTTTGCTAGGCTTTGTCTTTTTATCACTTCTCGTGAAGTTAGTGGCTTAAAAATATCGCGACTTGAGGGCGTGGTATATAAAAATTTTCATCTCCGTGTTTTTATTTTTATATTTGTACCAGATATTTTTTCTTGTTTTAGACACAAAATGTGACTAAATTTTGCTCTAATAAATGTTTTGCATTCAATATAGATTTTGCGTAAAGGCTCTTTAAAGCCAAAGTTTGTATGTTTCCGTTTTAAGGGCGATACAACACCAACTCACTTATGGATAACGATGTGGTATGCTACAAGTTCGGGTATGTTTAACCACAAAATAAAATATTTTTGTATTTCTAAAACATTTATTGCAATTAAAATTTTTTTATTCATGTTTATTTAAATATTAAAAGGTCTTATTCTTGGTTTTTATGTACGTTGAACTGTAGCCTGCAATGTATTTTTCTAGTGTGAATTTTTTTCAGTTTGATATATCAGTTCGTTTTAGTGCAGTCCTTAAAACGGAAACATGTAAATTTTGACTTTAACAAGCCATTACGCGAAAACTATAAGATATAAAAATTTTCATAAGTTCAAATTTTAGTCACATGTTGTGTATAAAACAAGAAAAAAATGCTGGTACAAATAAAAAATATACCTAAACATGGTGATAAAAATTGCTGTATACCACGCCTTTAAGTTACTTTCTAAAGACTAAACTCAACCGTCAAGTGTGGTCTCTTAGGTTAAATTATTTATGCGTACGGGACGTTTAATTAGCAGCCAATCATTTTAAGACGTTATGAAAGAGATGAAGGCGTATTAAAAGTATCTTTTTTTTTACAATAACATTTTCATACCTAAAGAGGACTCAAAATAAACCCCCATTTTCACGGGACGCTGTTGGCGCAGTGGCTTGAGAGCTAGCCTCCCAGTAAGGCGATGTGGGTTCGATTCCCGACGGGGTCGGTCCCCGAAATTTCACCTTGTGGAAATCGTGCCGGGCGATGTCGCTGGTCGGCTGGTTATTTTCGGGGATCTTCCCTTTATTCCGTCCTTCGCATTCCGGCTATACTCCATGCTTACATGTAACCTAGATGTTGATCGCTGACCAATATCTCATCACTCACCCATTTTGTCAATTTTCGCCCGCTAAAAACTAAGCAGACGCCTTAAGCGTAACCAAACAAAGAATTGCTTTAATAAACTCACTGTACCCGCATTAGGGAATTTGCGGGGGTTCGATTAACGATGATACAATTTCGACTTCGTAAAACCACGGTTTTCAAAAATCACTCCAAACGAATGCTGCTGTAGTTTCTTATTCCTCTTTTCTTATATGTCTGTCTAGCTCTGTTTGTCTGCTGTTAACCTCGGTGTAATTTTTTCTGAAAGTTAGAAATACAAACGAAAACCTAATATAGACTGTTCACTATAAAGTGACCACTTCTTAAATTTTTCTTTCAGTCATTCTGCAATCATCTTTAATATTTTTACAAGAAAACTATCCTGAAAGTAGATACCCATGTAAGCGTTTCACCACTTTCAAAACTTAAAATCTTTGGCTCCGATAATATACAGTTTTTGATATAATAAGAGTTGGTAAGTCCTCATTTTAAAGTTAACAAACTACAGATGAGTTTGGCAAAAGACAGTTGCGAGTCAGTAGTAAAATTAATTTCACTTAACTTGGGGAAGAGAGAAACTTTTTATTTTGAGTTGATAACAGAAAAAGCAAACGAATTTTAAATTTCATTCACAGCTATATTTAATCAATTTCATGTTACTGTATATTTACGAAAATCTCTGTGATGTATCAGTTTGCACCCCTTACCGATTCCAGCTCAACGATTGGCAGAAATTGTCCCTTGCCAAACTAATAACGTATAACTTACTAACGTGTAGCAGAATTAAACTTTTTTACGGAGAGAATTTCGTGTGTGGAACAAAACATTGCCGAAGCACAAAGTTTTCCCATAAGCGGCAGCACGAAATAGCCACCTTACTGATACCAAAGCTACTGGACAATCTAATAACACTTAGTTTAGTAACCTGTAGTTGTACGAACTGTACCCATATATATTTGCTTGTTGCATGCGATATTTAAGAAGGCATGTGATTGGACCTTTATTTTCTTGCAAGCGTGTTATTGGCTCAGGCTTCTGGTCAGCAAGTGGTCTAAACAATGTTTCGAGGTTGTGATTTATTGAGGAAAACTTGACTCCTTGTTCGGTTTCAACGTATGCTCAGTATGTTCAAAGATTCACTTCTGCTACAGCTGTCATGTGTACGTGATATCACTGCTCTATTTGACCGAACCAATCAAAGATCTGCTATTGCTACATTCAATGTCTGTGATTGGTCTGTAATAAAATAAGTCTAGCCAGGTACAGCTCAAGCAATATTATATGTGCTGCATCGTACTACAACGTATTCATGAGGATGTTGATACAAACTATTTCCGTGATATTCCATCGCCAACAATATTCTGATTAGAAATGTTCGGTAACAGTACATTTGTCTGACCTACCTAACCTCTAAATAACTTGAAAAAAAAAAAAATCATTAAATTTTGATAAAATAAAAATGGCACAAACACAGACGTGTATAATAGGTCGCCTTTTGTCACGAAATGAAGACAAATAATGGTTTTCTACTGGAATTTCTAATACAGGCGAAGTCCCAGATGTGTCACGTACGTCTCTTAACGATAGGCATAGCAAGATTAATTTTGTTTGTCTGCAAGATGTGTCAAACTAAGACATAAATGTAATACGGAAGAATGTTAAAGCAGTTACAGCAAAAAACCAAAATTAATACATATAATATATTTTGCAATAGCTAAAAATAAAAAGTAGCAGCAGCTCTGATGTTCTGACTAGTTCATAAATCGTACTACAGAGCGTTCAATATTACAAGTTCCCTTCATTATCATTAATGCGCAATGTAATTGACTTCGTCTTCATGGCTATTAGCACTTACTTAATTTTATGTAACAGAAAATAAAACCATAGAAATAAAGTGCAAAATGATAAATTTTTCTTTTCAATTTTTAATGCTCTAATAAAATTAAGTTAAGGCCATTTTTATGCACACCGCATTGTCGTCATATTCACGGATTCGCCTACATTTATAAGAAAACGTTCTATTAGGCTTCATATGTCTAGTGACCCGTTAAGGCTCGACACAGTCGCCATATTTGATTATTTAATTTTTCGCTCTTATCAAATTCTGAGAAGAAAAATGCAAGATGTGTTGTTATATTTTCAATTCTATTTACCTAGCGATACAATAAGCATCGCAGTTGAACATTTGACGTATATTTAAGTCGAAATTAGTCGAGGTAATTAAAAATATAAAAAAATTGCTCGACTAATTACGGCTTAAATATACGTTAAAAGTCCAACTGCGATGCTTTTAGTGTAGCGCAAGGTAAATAGAATTGATAATATAACAAGGCATCTTACATTTTTCTTCTCAGAATTTCATAAGAGCGAAAAATTAAATAATCAAATATGGCGACTGTGTCGAACAACAAAAAGTTAAACTCCACAGAGACTAAGTTTCCAGCTATAAGCAATGTGCTAATTGTATGTTCATTAATTTATTTTGTACAAAATTCACTAAGTTAGTTTTTAAATATTATTTCAAAACACACCAGTATAGCAGTGAATAACTACAAACGTAAGCCTATCGTGATAATACGAGTGTATTAAGTTATGTACATTTCATGAAAACAAATATTAAAAATTTTTGCCCGTCAATAAATTTCTTAAGTAAAATAAAAACTGCATGCCAGTAATTTTTTTAAGTGAAATATAATTTTAACGATATTGTTTTGTGTTTAAACAGACTATGTTTTTCTGCAAATTATAACAATTTAAAAATCTTTCTTGGATTTAAAGGATTTGTCTAAAGAGACATTTAAGTTCCATTAAAATAAACATGAATTTAAATTTACTTTTAAAAGTAGGGCGCGGCATTTGTTGAAGTCATGAATGTATTTTACCAGCTGCTTTTGTTACGAGATATGCCTCACTGAAGAAAGAAGAGATAAACCTGTTCATTTTACATTTCCTAAGAATTGGAAACGATAAAAGTACCGTTAACGAGATTACCAAATGTAATTTCCTGTCGCGATGAAAGTCGACCGCGTAGTCGCTTTACGAAGTAAAGGAAAACAAAGAACACAAATAATAAGTCTTCTGATAGTTCATTCCGCTTTGTCTTCGCAACTCAACTTTGTTGTTTACATCGTGTATTGCAAAGGAAAAGCTCACAAAACTTTCCATTGACAATAGGCTACATAAAGTTTCTTCTTCCTATTACCCGCTTCAGCGTTTGAAGTTTCCACTTCATGGTGAGTTCACATTTCCGGACTACACCCTGCCTTTTGGTGCGTATTGATTCGTATATAGTCACTCCTCAAACAAGTACTTTTTTTAAATAACTATGTTGCGATATATAATATTCTGTACATTACTGATACTTGGTAATACATTTTGGTCAACAAAAGAATTTCAGAACCAGATTATATTTCAAGAAATTTCGTTCAAGCACTCGCACGTGTGGATAAAATTCATGTAATTTGTTGACGAAGGTAACGCACATTGGGTTGCGGATAGAAATTGGTAGAAGATAGAAAGAAATATGCTTAACTAAAATTTTTGTACATAAATACAATATATTTAAAAAAAGCAGTATAATATGGGCATACAAGAAACAATGATTTTGCTTTTTCCAACAATATAGCGTAAATATTCTTCAGAATTATGAAATTTTGATATTCCCATTTTTCCACATAATATGAACAACCAAAATCATTTAAGCACGTGTTACTCTTGAAAAATCTGTTTACAAAATACATGTGTACTTGTTTACAATATAACAAAATATAAGACATGGAAGAAAATATTTCAACAGAACGCCGAACCGAAACGCTTGCGTTACATGTGTGTTTTTAACCATTTTTTTAATTAATTGATGCTATTAAAGATGTTTTGATAAAATAAATTATGAAATACTTTTCTGACTGCGTGCCCGCTTTGAACTAACTTGAATATTTGTAATGTTGGCTGCTACAAATCGAAGTGTCGTGAGACAAAATTTAATACTTCTAATGTATCTGCCTTGAGAAAAAAATGTGTAAATAAATATTATTTCAAAATAATAAGTGAACACATCATACTACATCACGTTTATTCGTGAATGACAAAATTGTAAACAAAAAATTACTGTGAAAATACCCCTATTCAGTTTTACGGTACACGTGTCATATCACCTGCATTTTATTAGCCACGCCTTGAAGCAATAACATATGTGAAATAACTAAATGTTATACTTAATATCTGTGTTGAAGGACAAAAAACTTCATTTTACGTCGCAGCAAAACCAAATTTATATGAGTGATAGTGGCTGTACTACTTCACGCCTTAGGCCTATATATATTTCCTTTATTTTCTATCAAACTAAATCATAATACTTTTCGCCGCGAGCGATGAATACTCAAATTGCATAAATTTGGTATCTTCATAATTCATTTTTTGCAGTGTTGCGAGCTCAGCCTGGGTTAATCATCAACGTCTTATAACGGATGACTTGAAAAGAGGTGGAGCTTCAGTCAGGTGTGGGATACAATTCCAATCTCCATGGATACCGCAAACAAACATAACCTTCATTTAGGTGTTTGGCTTCACATGTCCTGGATGAGATGTACGTCAAGAAAATTGATTATTTGTTTAGAATTTGCCGCTTATTCAGGTAATCATTAATCTAATGTATTTGCGTATCTTAACAATGAAATTGAAACTAATATTTTGTACCCTTGCGCGCAAATCAATGAATGCTCAACATTTTTGCTTTCTGCAATTACCAACTAACAAATCAGCATGTTTGTAAACAAGCTTTGTTTCCCACAGTATTTTCCCTGCGGTGTGACGTCAGGGGGCGTGTACTTCAAGTCGTCCACTACAAATTATGTACACAGATACAGAAGGGGTTTTTTTTTTTTGGCAAAATTCATAAAGAAACTGATATATTTTAAAAACTTGTTCAAACGTGTATGGAATAATTCACTTATTAATTTTTTTTATCGAAATTTGACTGTGCTAATTAGTGAGCGTGATATATATATATATATATATATATATATATATATATATATATATATATATATATATATATATATATATATTGGTCAGCGCTCAACATCGAGGTCTTAAGCGCTGGTGAGGGTGATATGATGTGGGTATGGAGCAGCACCGGAATGTATGGGCGGGGAAACGGGAGATCCCCGAGAAAACCCGCCGACCAGCGGCATCGTCCTGCACGATTCCCACATGTGAAAACCCTGGGACCGACCCCGCCGGCAATTGAACCCGGATCGCCTTGGTGGGAGGCAAATGGTCTGACCTCTCGGCCACCGCGGCCCCTTGTGCCAACCTGAATAAGTTTACTGCGACACATCACGTTTGTGATATTTGGGTGAAACTGCAAGACCCTAAGAGTTAAAACACCCAATCACCGACCAAGAAGCAGAGATACAGATGTGGCCATAGGGCATTGAAACAAATCGGTGAAAAAATTTTCCGTAGCTATCAATCACTAACCATGAAATCGAGTTGCATATATACAAAAACGTATTGAAATAAAATGGTGCAAAAACATTTTCTTCGCAAAATCGTAGTTCTAACTATGAGATTCCCTGGTTTCTTTCTCCCATCACGTTTCAGGTAGAATAAAAACGCTATAGCAAATATGAATTCGGATTATAAAATCAGCTATACTTGAGCCGAATTTAATTGAATACGGTAATATTTCTAATACATTTATGTTGTGTTGTATTAAATGGACTGTCTTCGTTTCTGCACTTGAGTTGTCTGTTACGTAACATTTGCATGGCCTCTTGAAAATGTATGTTGTTTTTAATGTTTATATACTTATGTATGTGGCACACTACTTTAACCTTCGGCTGTGAGTGTCACTATAGTACGTAAAATAAAGGAGTTCTGAATTATATATATAACGTTGCACGTCGCCTAATGCTTCAAAACTGAACTATAATGTGTACGAATCAATGCACCTGATCTCAGAATTACTTCATGGGACGTCCAACCTGTGCCTGCGAACCAAACACCGATCCGCCTCGACATTTTTAATCGCCCTCCGAGAGCTGAAGCATTTTCCTTGTACTTTTTAAATATTTACCGTAGAAAACTATGCATTTCACAATTGACAATGTACTTGATCTGTGAACTGAAAAGAACTTTAAGTAAGAGGATTAATATGGTTTTGAAAATATGCGACTATGCTATCTTCCGCAAATCCTGTCTATGTCTGGCGAGGTTGGGTATTTATATTTACGTGGACTGGCAGTATGGCGAGGGGAGGGGGTGGAGTTCGTGCGCTGACGAACGCCATAAAGTTCATATTTTGGCTAATGAAAAGTTGTCAATGTTAAAGTTATGGATGGACGTAGACATGATTTGAATCAAGTTTTATGCCACAGAAACGAAAACTTTGTCCGCCTCGGTGCAAGTAGAGGCGGTGAATTTTTGTGAAAACAATTATGCAACATTTTGTTTCAGTGCCTTATGTGTACATCTGCAGCTCTGCTTCAAGGTCAATGATTGGCTGATTTTAACTTTTAAGGGGCCTGCCTACCTGCGCTTCAAATGCGTTTCAGCGAGTTACGTCTTTTATTTTTTTGACGAAACTATTTAACGAGCGTTGTATTTTTATCTCTAGGAAAAGAAAACACACTTCAGACTATGTCGCTATATTTTCAAATATTCGGAACGTTTATTAGAAACATTATTTTCGAAACCCTCAAAATGTCCGAAAATGGGTTTTTCAGACTGCCGTATCTGGAAAATAAACAACCGGATTTGAAAAACACAACTATAGAAACAAGCGTTAGACTTTGAACTATTCTACACACAATTAAAATTATGCAGTCACAGCTTAAAGATTTATAGGAAAACTTATAATAGTAAAGCACTGCACGGCATTTGAGTGGCTTGCGCGGAGAGGCGATAATATATTACATACGTCGGTTAGTGGCAACCTTACCGCTTCTGCCTCACACACACACACACACACACACACACACACACACACACACACACACACACACAACCTATCTAGGGAGGCCCATTAAGGCTGTTCAAGTGCGGTAAAATGAAAATTTTATATATTTATGAAATATTGTTAGTTTTGTAGACGATACTTGTGAGTACATTTTCCTCTTGCAAAACAAGTTTAGCTATCATAGTTTTCTCATAACGGTGCGACAAAGTCAAAATTTGCTTGTTCTGCTGCCATGCAAATAGTGAAAACCAACTGACCTACTTCACTAAAATAATTCGTTGTTATATTACATCCCATGAGCTATGCAATAAAGTATTTAAAAGAACATAACGTAATATTTTGAACTTTAAAAAAAATCGGAAAAGTACAGGAAGAAAGTTGAAAATTCAGCAATTTTTTTAAATACAAAGATAGTTCACTGGATATTTTTAAATGTTTTATTACGTAGCCCGTGGCAGGTTATTTCATTGTGAATTATTTCGCTTACGCAGGTCAGTTGGTTTTCACTATTTGCATGGCAGCAGAACATGCCAATTTTGAATTTGACGCGCTGTTATGAGAAAACTACGCGAGATAAAATGGTTTCGTAAGAGGAAACTGTCGTCTACAAACCTAACACTATTTCAAATAAATATTAAATTATGATTTTATCGCACTTGAACACCCTTAATGTCTTTGGGATCTGCCCACTAATCGCAGACGTATGGTGTCGCAGTGACGTAATTCTCTTTGTCCCAGTCACATGAGTGATGCCTGTGCACAATTACACGCTTCCAAATAACTATGAAGCAAGGCTGCAGCTGGGAACGTTAGGCGTTGAAACAAAATGTTGCACAATTCTTTTCGCCTAAAGCCACTAGCTGTATGTATAAGGCATGTAGTATCAAATAGCACGTGCAATACGTATATACGTGTATATATTTACACACGTCTAGGCAGACAAACAGTGGATAGCTGTACAATGGAATCCAAACAGTTTTATTAAACTTTCGGTACGGCGCCTTGTTTCAAACGTATAATTAAACGTATCTCCGCTCTTTGTGCGCCGTGCCGTGCAGACCACGGACCAATGACCTGCACTCTCGTTAATACTTCACGCTCTTCCGCTCCGGGCGTATTTTTCATCACCGCGTTGTTTATCGAATGCAATAACCATGTTGATATCCGATGCTTACCGAGACTGGAAATAAAATTACTACGGGAAAAGGTTTTTTTTCCCCCAGACAGAAAATAAATCAATTTCTGCCTAATATCGTGCACGAAAGTGTGCAGGGCGTGTATGTGTGTTTTTGTGGAGCGCTTTGCTGTGCTGTAATTAAATAGACAACCGGCTCAGTGGCGTGTTCGTGGGGGGTGGGGGAAGTGTTGTGAGTTACCACCCTCTGATGCCCACCCCCCTCCACAAATAAATGCCCCATTCCACCCCTCCCGCTTGCTATCCCACTAACACATCGAAACGAGATTTAAAACCGTGAAACGTAGGGGAGTAGGGTGGATGGCGCGCATAACTCCAATGTTTGATTGCCGGCATCATCCCGAATGGGAGAATTGTTCGCAAAGTGCACTACCCCCGTTTCCCGAATCATCACCGGAGTTACAGGAGCTTGAAAACAATTTTCAGGAGCGCAGAAAATCCAACTAACGTAAACAAGTATAGCCGACGGCCGATCAGCACGCCACTTTTTTTTTTTTGCCAGTGAGCGCTTCGCCCGGTAAGGGCTATCAGTTGACAGTCAAGTGGGGCTGCAGCCATTTGCCGATTGGCGGTAAGTTGTTCTCTCTAACTGCTTTTGATTTATGTCCTACACACCTTTGATCCAAGAATGGCTAACCGTGCTCATTAAGCACATTTCCTTTACACGTGTCGATATGCATGTAGAATGTAGTGGATCAGACATCCACCCGGTTATATTACGGATTATTTGCACTAAAATTCTTGCATTTATAAATTTTTAAAATCGAACATGTTAGTAGGTCGAGTAAAATTAAAAATATAAATAAATAAAATAAATGAACACGAGAGAAGCGTGTAAAATCCCGGAATGATTTTTTTATAAAACAGGTTACTAACCACTAAATAAAATAGCGGAAAAGCGGAACTGGTCACTTCTCCGACCTCGTCATTTCACCGAACATGTTTCCTACTCTTCCCCTTACTCCCTACACTACGAACCATTCTGCATGCCTATAAAAATGTTCTGTCAACTGCCGAGGTCGTACAACTCCCCTACACATCTTACCCTCTACAAAACAATACGCACCACCTGTTGGCATCCCTTTACCCTGTCCATAAACCATATGCACCGTCTATTGGTGCTTGTGTATCGTTTCTCACATTGGCTATCACGAGATGTGACGAGTTCGTTCACCAGACATAAAGCCGAAACCCTATTGGCCATAACATCCAACATTCGTCACCGCCCCGCATAACTCCCAGCGTAGTGGGGAGAGGAAAAGAAGTTCTGTCAACCGACGAGGTCGTAGAACTGACATGGGTCCCGGAAAAGAATTACAGTTATTCAAAACGCCGCAATTGTTACAGCAACACCTGGAAAACGTAGTCTGACATTGAAATAAAGCATACAGAGAGCATACACTATGCAGCAGCATATTAGACTACCTTTAATTGTGTGTTCAAAATCGAATGTGAGTCACGAAAATTTGAATTATGTATCAGAAGACTATGCACTAATTTTAAGTTACCAGTATAATGTTCTGTAGGTAATTTTTTTATTTGAAACATTCTTACAAAGCATATATTAGTCCTACAAATCGAATATTCATAACCACAGGAAACAGGAGTATAATATATTTTTTTAAGACCGTTTCAAAGAAAAAAATATTTTATACCGAACTAGAAATTGGCGCAGAGACTTTTGATGAATAAAACGGCCCAATTTGCGCAGGATATTTGGAATTTTTTCTTAAGTCAATACAGGTAATCACAAACTATGGATGTATATGACGACTTCTTGATTTAAAATTGTAGAAACGAACTTTCACAAATAAATATTACGTTATTTTGCTAAACACACGTTCGTGGTGGTCGAGGTGTCAGACTTCTCGCCTCACACCAAGACGATCCGGGTTCGATTCCCGGCAGGGTCGGTCCCCAGATTATCGCATGTGGGAATCGTGCCGGACGATACCGCTGTCAGCGGGTTTTCTTGGGGATATCCCGTTTCCCCCGCCCATACATTCCGACGCCGCACCATACTCACCTCATGTCACATCTAACCAGCGCTGAAGACCTCGATGTTAAGCGCTGACCAAAATCTCTCACTCACTTTATTACAATGATTCCACATGACAAATTTATGAAAGATTCTATTTGTATTTACGTCAGCAAGTTTACCAAGAATATATCCTATGCTTTGTCTAAGAGAATATTTTGATAATATAATTTGAGTAATGTCGTGTCTCTAAAACTGAAAACACAATACAATTGTCTAACACTACCAGACATGTTTTTTCTTATTTCAGACATAAATTTTGATAAAATTTCCCTCTGAGGAAATTTTTCTATCTCTCATAGTTTTTGCGTAATGAGTCGTAAACGTAAAAATTTACACTTTACGATTTTATGTACGTCACTAAAACCAACTGACATACCAAACCGGAAAAATTTACAGTGTATAACAATTATGTACGCTATGGTTTGACATATATAAAAACAGAAAATGTTTTTTTTTTTTTTAATTTTAAAAATGCATTTAATGTTTTTAAATTCTTATTTCAAAATTCTGAATTTTTATTAAATACAAAATATTAAATTTTTGGTTTTTGTATATTTCAAATCAAAGCCTAAAACACTGTTATACAATGTGAATTTTTGAAGTTTGGTATGTCAGTTGGTTTTAGTGGCGTACATAAATCCGTAAGGTGCAAATTTTGAGGTTTACGAATCATTACGCTAAAACTATAAGGTATACAAAAGTTTCTTAAGAGGATGATTATACCACAATTTATATCTAAAATAAGAAAATAATATCTGGCACAAATATAAAAATAAAAAAAGACGTTGAAAACTGAGGTGACCACGCCCTTAACTCTCACACGTCTTGGGGTTCTGCCCTCAAATCACAGGCGTGTGTGGTCGCAGTTACGTTAGTGTGACTGGGACAGTCAAATGGAGACAACTTCGTTCAAATACATGCTGCCAATAAACACGAGGAAGAGCTACAGAAATTCATATAAGACACAAACAAGTTGCAGCTAATTTATTTACGAAAAAACTTCGTGGCCCTAGTAATTGGCAAAGATTGCGTAATTCTCAGTGATGTGAGCGTTTCGGTACTATTGGCACACATAAATACAAGAAATCAAGTATTTTAATTCCAATTTGACTTACACTAAGCTAGTTTCGAAACTAAAGTTTAGTTATGTATACATTATAAGAATCGATATACACCAAACCTCATGAACAAACTCCGGCTGTGGTGTTACTGAGTTCTTTAAATAAAATTTTACTAGAGAAAAAATACTTCATATTCACGATGAAATTTATGTAGGCTATTGTACATACAAACGTTAATGCAATAATGTGTGTTAAGAGCACGTTTCACCTCATTTTTCAACGTCTTCTTTCATTTATAAAAATGCTGAACTTTGAAATGAAATTCTAAAAATTTCAACATCGTTTTTTTAAATACAAAATTTTATATATATTGTTTTACGTGTGTCAAATCACAGCCTACAACATTGTTATACACTGTGAATTTTTTCCTGTTTGGTATGTCAGTTGGTTTCAATGACGTACATAAAACCTTAAAGTGCAAATTTTGACGTTTACGACTCATTACTCAAAAACTACGAGACGTACAAAAATTTCCTAAGAGGAAGATCTAATCATAATTTCTGTCTAAAATAATAAAAAAATAATCTAGTGCAAATATAAAAATAAAACAAGACGTTGAAAACTGAAGTGAACCGCGGCCTTAAACATATGAGTATTTTACTAAACAAATCCAGACGCACAAGGTACAATATTTTCTACTGGAATGCTTACAGTTGTCTGTACTGTGTTGTTGAGAAAAACACCGCAGTGACGTTCCTCATTGCTTTAGATGCAGAGAGGAGTAATGAGAAACTTGGCTGGTCCTAGCAAGCATTTATAAATGCGGTCAGTTGGTTTTTCAGCCACTTCTTTCCTTCCAATTTTTCAAAAAATCGTGCTTAAAATGTAAACAACTCGTGTGTTGTTGTTTTGGTGCTTTCTGATCGGCCACTGATTAAATAATATAATGCACCTCTTAAGAAAAATATGACACAATTGATTAGGTAAAATCAATAGCCGAGCTCGCATGCTGATCGCAACCAATGAGACTTTAAGCGAAGTAAATTGTATCCGGGACTGCACCTCGAATACAATATTGTAAGGAATATTGTACCTATGCGATGAGCTTTACGGGGAAGTGTTAGACAATATTATTTAATTTTAAGTTTTTTAGTCTTTTATTTTATATTTCAAATTGTATTATCAAAATTTTCTCTTCGTAAAAACAAAGGATACATTCTTGGTAAACAGCTTGAAATAAATAATAATGGATTTTTCAATAATTTGTCATGCAGAATCATTACAAGAGAATTATAGGTTAACATTCAAAAATTCTCATTCAATGATTCTGCATGGAAAATTAATTAAAAATTCCATTATTATTTATGCCAGTTACAAGAATTCCATCTTAGCTTTGTTGTTGGTCATTGCCACCATACCTTTGTTGTGCTTAAGCGGTTATATTATGTAAACAGCGGCCGTTAGTTAGATTTACTGAGCTTTGCTGTATGAACAGGTTAAAGTCTAGAAACCTGAGTGATATGTTTTGGAATGTTCCGCAACAGGAATGCGAAGGTGCGTGTTTTATGATGGAAATTTGTTCTCTACGTAGTGACGACATGACTCCCCGGTTACGATGTTTGGTTTATATTGAAATTTAGAGATTTTTTTTTTCAGATTTTTCAAAATTTTGACCTTTGTTGAACAGAAGGTCAAGTCGGAGGTCAAGATCATACGTATCTAGCATGGTGGCCAGACGGTCTTAACTTCACAAAATTAAGGGAAAAAACCACCAGCGGATTCCAAAACTCCCAAAACTAAGAAGTTATACTACTGACCTGCAAGAAATTCAGTGTCTCGTGATTTTTAAGTCACTCGAAAACTATGCTTGTGTTTTAACCGCCTAAGCTGATAAATTGTTTGATACAGGAAATCCATGTTCACCTTACATTGGAAACGCTGCAGACGCTTCCAAAGTTTGAGAAAATGTAATCAATTTTTGTATTATTTAGGAAACTGCTTTCTTGAGAGAAACAAATTTCAATTGCGAAATAGCATTACCGATAGCAATAATAAGGGGAAGGATTTAACACTCTTCAATCACGTTGAGAAACGTATGTGACGATAAAATATACTTATTTTTGATCAAACATAATTAAATAGCAGGAAGTTTAGAAATAATAATATCTATTTTAAAAACTATCTAACGCTTGTACTTTTATGACAATCATTAAATGTTTTATTTAACAGAGAAGCGCTCTTGCATACCAAGTATGCAACCAGGAATGAGTGTGCCACACTGAAGTGATGTGTGGGCAGTTGGTATTGTGGCAACTTGGAATCGTAAGCTGCATCGTGTAGTGGGTTGCCACCATAATGTTGTTGTTAGTCATGCTTTCCTCCTCTCCGAAAACCGATTATCATCGTTGAGTTCCCATTCCAGAACAGGGCAGAAGACTGTAGACTACAAACGCACACTTCATTGTACATTGCAAGCTTTGTGCTACAAGTCGACATGGCAGCGTACAACAACGCAGGGATTACAGTTATGGTCCTGGCGCACAGTGAAGTGAAAGGTAATACACGAGCTACTGCTCGATTGTATCACGAGAGATTCCCAGCGCGGAGGCAACCTCATCACACGACCTTCACAACTGTCACCCAGAGACTGCGTGAAACAGGCTCGTTCAAGACGCGAGGTGAAACTAGTCACCCGAGGAATATACAGTACGTGCATCAAACGTGGTTGACGATGTTCTCAACGTTCTGGAATTATAACCGTCAACAAGCACCCGTGCCACTGCGCACGGAATGGGTGTGTCCCATTCAACTGTGTGGCTGTTGTGCAGGAGCAACTGCTACATGCCTGCCACGTGCGAAAGTTGCAGGTATTGTCACCAGCGTAGTTTGCTTCTCGACGGGCTTTCTCGTAGTGGTTCCTGCATCAGTGTACAGAAGATCCACACTTTACGTCTATCGTATTGTTTACTGATGACGTGACATTTACGCGAGATGGTTACTTTAACAGCACGAACTGTCACACGTGGAACGACGTCAGTCATCATGCGACTGCCATACACTGAAAGAAGAGTATAGTTGCAGGTACCATACTTGTGTTAAAATAGGGACAACAAAACAATTTGATTGTCGGTTTGTAAAAGCAACAAGGCTATTTGTTTCATCCACAAAACATATTGTTAAAAGAACTGTCCCGAGTAGTACCAACAGTCAAACTATTTTGTTGTCCCTATTTTAACAAAAGTATGGTACCTGCAACTATAGTCTCTTTTCAGTGTATTAGCGAACCAGGAACGGTTTTCTGAGAACATCTTGGAGGGATACTATCGGTAATCATCTCATTGGGCTCAACTTGATGCCATTAAAATTAAATGGACACATGTACTGTCAATTCCTGCTACTGACATGTTCAGAGTTCCTCCAGAATTTTCTGCTTGCAGTTCGGCAACGTAGTATGGGTTTTTAACAAGACGGTTCCACTCCACACTATAGAAGAGTTCTACGTAATCACCTCAACATACCCTTTCCAGTACAGTGGATTGTAAGAGGTTGTGTGTTGCGTGACCAGGAAGATCTCCAGACCTTAGGCCACTTGACTTTTTCCTGTGGGGTTTCGTCAAGGCTCTGGTGTACGACACACACATTGATTCAGAGGAAGATCTGCTAGCTAGGATAATGGCTACCAGTGAAAAAATTCAAGACACACTAGGTATTTTCGAAAGAGTAAGCAAGTCGTTGATATGCCGACTCATGTATTGCAATGAAATGGGAGGCCGCCAATTTGAACACATGCTGCAGAATTTTTATGAAGGCTTAAAATGACATGACTAGTGCAGATTTCAATTTAATGTGATTTTTATTTATCTATAAAGGTGGGACAATCACACCTTATCTGTTATTTATGCAACACGCTAATGTTTCACCACACACAGTGTTCCAGCACACATTCCAATACGGTGCGGTACGCAGTCGTTAATTACTGGTTGCGTACATGGTAGGCAATAGCGTTTTTCTGTGAAATCAAACATTTAACGATCGCCCTAAAGGACGGGCGATAGACAAGCTTTGCAAGAGAGATCTGTATTACTATATTTCCCACCATTTAGTTATGTTTGATCGAAAATATTAACTTTTTACTGTCACATATATTTTTCGAAGGAAAAAGGCTGGTCGCCCCCCCCCCCCGCCATTTTTTTTTATTTTCAACGAGATTTAGGTGCGTTAGATGTACAAACCCTCCAAGTTACTATTACTTTCGGTAAAACTATTTAGTAGCATAAATTTGTTTTTGTCAAGCAAGAAGTTTCCTAAATATTACAAAACTGTCTCATGTTTTCTTATTCTGTCAAACTTTGGAAGAGTCTGCAGCTCTTTCTATGTGAGCTTGACCATGGGTTTCCTGAGTGAGACATTCTATTTTCACCTTAGCAAGCACATATTAAAACTTTCGGTACCAGACAAATGTTGTGTAACTACTTATAGTCAAGATGACAAACGGAGGTACAAGAGATCGTCTACTGAGCCGGGGAAGGGGGGGGGGGCAGTCATCTGCAGCTAGAATGCGAAATCAAATCTTATTCCTCTTTTTAACTCAACATCTTTCCATAACACAATACTCTCAAGTATCTTGTACATTTGGTCATCCTTGTCCCAGTTAATGCAATTGAAATGGAAATATATCATACATATTAAATACCGAACCCTATGCAACTGTACTTTTGTATTACTTTGTTCCTTCTAGAATCCCTGTGTTATGTATAAGTTACATATCAGGGTAGATGCAAATATTTTTAAAAACAATACAAGTGGAAAAAATAATTTAAAAACCAGGACTTGACTTAAGACATCGGAAATAAAAAAAACAAGTCGGAGGTTAAAATTATGGTAAAGATGCCATGACGTTCTACAAGTTTCGTTGCATCCAATCATTGATAACACTGGATAATGCTTCTCCGTACAAATTAAATTAAGCGGTGTGTTTAACAAAGCGATATTTTTATAGTTCATAATATGATCTGTGCTCATACCTAAATGAGAATATAACACTTGGAACAGATTAGCAAATATGATTTCGGACAATGGAAATTTCTCTATGTCTTTGCTCGCACGACGTTAGTACCTTAAATTGTTTCAAAAGCGTAACACGACTTACAATAAACTGTAACTAACACTTAATAAAATTACTCTGCACCAAGATATGGGCATGCGTGACTTCTTGATGCCAAAACACTGGACGGAATAAAAATTGTCTTTTTCCTCAGTCTCTCATTACCATCCGCGTTTTCATTACGGAAAAGTATTTGCCATGCTGGAAATTAGATTCTAAAATCCACGGATTGAAGCGCCCAAGAAGATTTGCAACTTTACAGAGCATGTCGGTATTTCAAATTAATTATGCTGATTGTCGGCTGATATCACCAGCTTCGTTTGGTTATGTTAGTTCGCCGTCGGCCCGTATACTTTACTCACTTTCATTAACTTTATTATATGAGTACCTTATGCGTTCAAAACCTTGTTACAAAAGCCTTTAACAATTGTTACGTCTTAATTAATAATTTTCGTTGGGCAGAAGAAAGAACCTTACGAAAAAAACAATGCCCGTCCCCAGCGATAAGAAAAATCATATTTTCGCGAAAGAATAAGAGTGAATACAAACAATTATTTAATCTATTGTCGTGAGTGCTTTCAAGACTGTCTTGTCAAGCAAAAATACAATTGAAATTTAAAAAGACTAAAAATACACGCTATCGCAGCAATATGAACTTAAAAGTAAAAAATAATCCTAAACGTGTTCTACAGCGATAAGGTGTCGAACAATTCAGTAAGCGTGATTTTTTAAAAAGCTTAAAATGAGAATAAAGTCATTGACTACAAAATAACTTATAGTTGGGTTCTCTACGTACTTTTAATGGTTTAAACTTACGTACAACTAGCGATAAAACATTTAATACAACTTATATTAAGCATCCCACGATTTTTACATAAAGTAAATTTTTTGGTGAATTACTGTAGTGTTATTTTAAGTTTATTTTTTTAAAAAATCATGTTTTACTTCATTTTGTGGCATTCTGTCGCGGTTGAGCGAGATATTTATATTTGAAGATAATTTATAACTTTTTAATTTGTATTGTTACTAAAGACAGTTAGGTCTACGGCATTTTTTATATTAATTCAATTATTTTATTTTTCGTTTGCTTGTTTTTTTTATTCTTAAAGAAAAATGGATTGTACGAGTAGTGATTCATTTCAAAATCGTTTGTTTACTGCCAGATTTTATTTTTTTATTTCATAATGAATACCAGGTCATAGCCATGAATATTATTATAGTGACGTCGATTCTTAATACTTGTGCAAAATTGCAAAAATTATTCGCTCGTATTGAAGAGGATAAGAACTGAAATTTCCCGTTACATTGATTCATATAACCTACATGTAGCTCGGAAGTTGACATTTGAGAACGTCAAGCCTATGTAATGCGTTTAGTGACCAGTTGCAAAACGATGCATTCCGGCTGCAAAGGAAAAATGATTCAAATCCTAAAATTACTCGCTTCACGACGAGTAGACATTTTTTTATTTTAATTTTATTATAATTATATGGTTTAAGAAGATTGATATTGACTAACATAATTAACGTACATATGACGTTCCTTAACTCACGTAATGACACATTGTTATAGACAACGTGAGATACGTGTGGAGCAACAGCAGAATGTAAGGGAGGGAGAAATAGGAGCACTCTGAGAAAACCCACAGTTAAATGGCTACATCCGTCAAGTTCCCCACTTTCTGTGAAGACATTTGTAATTGTGTTGTGTGCTCGTGCTATTAAGGTGGCCTTTCTGCCCAGTCTTCAGGGCATCGGCCGTTAACAGATTATCCTAAAACTGCTCGTCACACATGAGTGATGCATCTTTAAGAAGTTCACAACTGCTCACTAAAGCATATTTTCTAGCGTCCTAAAATGGCGAAATTTGGTGTTTTTGCGGTCGTTTTAAGTACCTAAATCTTGCCGCGAAATAATTTAAGAGGTATAGGTGAGTAAATATATAATTATTTTTAATAATATATCACAAAATAATAGTGACCACTGAACGTCGCATAGTGGCAAGTTGTCATTGAGAAGACGGCACGCCAGCTAAGCGACTTGCACCTAGAGGTCAGGTACTCACTTTTACGTCTCCAACGCAAAAATTGCGTTTACTCACACGACCACACTAACATTAAGGGCATTCGTTTTAAAAACACACCATAGGTATTTTAAGTAAGTAATTAAATCGAGGAGTATGAATTGATTTCGCATTTTAGCTGCAGGTCACTGTCTCCCCGACTCTCTAGACGATCTCATGTACCTCCGTTTGTCGTCTTGACCATAAGTAGTTACACAACATTTGTCCGATACCGACAATTTCAATATGTGCTTGCTAAGGTGAAAATAGAATGTCTTACGCAGGAAACCCATGGTCAAGCTCACATAGGAAGCGCTGCAGATTCTTCCAAAGTTTGAGAGAATAAGAAAATAATGAGCCTATTAATTTATTATATAATATTTGTTGAAAAACATCGAGTGTGTTGCTTTGTTCGGTAAATAAAACTACGATAAAATATTCAATTCGTGTTTAAGCCAATCTTAAGTCATCCAATGTTTCAACTGGCGAAGTTTTTTAAGAGAAATATGGTAAACACTCGAGTTTCTAAATCTCTTAGAAATCTTTACCAAAGGACATTCAGGACGTAAAATTTTCCGACCCATGCCCGGACCACGTTAAAACGTAGGCTATAAGTTATACGTTATAGGCCTAACTGTTATACTGTATAACTAATGTTCCAACATACCGTGATTAGTTTCAAAACTGCAAAAAAATTTCAATAATTAGATTTATATCTCACTATGATATATTATACGCCTGTAACGTTAAAGTACTAAAAATTCTCGGAAATGTTGCAAATTGTACTAGATCAGTAACGTAAACGAAAAAAATCTTTGAAAAACAAAGAAAGAAATGTTATCAACAAGTGCATGTGTATGTATTGAAATCTAACATGCGTGTTCATACCATCGTGAAATAAACCTGCACTTTAAACCACAACCAGTCAATGGCCATTGTTTACCAGCGGGTTTCCACTGATTATCATAGATTTTGGAAAACCACGATAATATTTTCTGCCTGTGTATTCTCCAAATCAGTATGGTTTGACGATAGTTATGCGGCACGGTTAAGCTGTTTACAGACGAATCACAGACGTCCAGCCGTAGCGCACTATAATTGTCAATGGCACAGTCAAATAGATTCTCACCAATAACGACAGAATAGTGTCGGAATTGAATACATTGCATAGAAGCCTAGTAAACAGTAAAATTTTCCCGCGATAAATAACCATTTTACTTATTATTGATGAACTGGTTTTAACAAATAAGAAAGTAAACAAAGGCTAAAAAGAACAGTTCATTCAATGATTCAAGGTATTTTAATGTGATACGTTGAATTATCACTAACAGTAGTTTTACACATATCTAATATGTAGAACAACGTCTACTGGAAATCACTGTAAGATTACTTGTAATTGGTTACGTCTACTGATTTCTAATTATTCTGAACCATATTACACATTTAATTTACCTACAAAACACTGCATTTATAACTCTGGGAGGTATGAAAATATCAGTAGGCATTAGAAACGCTTATTAATTTATCTTTGGAAATTATCGCCATGTATGTAATTGACTTTCACCTAAATTTTTCTCTGACTCACGCCATAATAGGAAGTGAATTTCTGTAATTTGCATCAGAACTCAGTTCCTAGTGAATGGTAAGTCAAATATTAGTGGATATAAGGTTTGTTCTGAGTTGTCAACAGCCTGGTGTCTTAACTATAGGCTATTTTATGAGGTAGCTCATTTATGGATGTCAGACTTATTTAAATTAATCAGCGTTATTTCGTAGTTTACGTATGTGATAAAATAGTACTTAAGATTGCTGTTACATAAATATGGACTTTACTGGATAAATTAATGCAAATTTATTCGAGGCAACATTTTTATAACTGACGTTCAGATCCCTACTGTCTAGTCGGGATATTTTGTACCAACTTGGTGCTACATGATGAAAAATTGACAAACGTTATTTGGATGGATCATACACAAGGGTTTAAATATTTAGAAAGAATTGTTTATTTCTACGTTAAATGGACACAAAACAAATACCCGTCAAAGTATGCGCGCTCGACGTTAGTGCTTATCCATTTATTTAAAAATTATTTTATTTACAAACGAAAAATAATTTTTCTGATTAAAACTTCTGAACGTATGCAAAGGAGAAAGAAATGATGTACGGAGCGTGCTTGTGTTGATTGCGCGTGCTTAATTAACAGAACTGGTAATTTGCACAGTTGATACTCGGTGGCAGTGGAGGGAATTGTTTGCAGACCAGAAATGTAGCCAAAAATACATACACGCGGGCCACATGAAAGGAATTGAGAGCAGTGGTTAGTGAGCCTTGATTCGCCCATGTCATCACGCTTTGTGAGACACACAGCAGTAGTATACAAGGGGTGTGAGAGGGTTTATCAGGAACACAACAATCAACTCGCTACTCCTCTGTCTGAGTCGCAACAAATAATGAACACTGCCGCTAGCAAGGTTGGCGTTATGTTCGCAGCAATCAAATAGTGATATGTCACAATTGGCGAAGTGGGTAGAGCATCTGCCTCCCACCGAACGGTGAATGGAAACCAATTTATTTATTTATTTATTTATTTATTGGCATTTGGGTAAAGTGCCGGTGGATTTTCTCATGATTTCGGATTTTTCTCGCTTCTCCATCGAAGGTATACATTTCGTAATATCCGTCGGTGTTCGGCAGACACATAAATTAAAAGAAATGTTTACCTTATATTTGTTTGAATATTAGGAGATAGCAGTTTTCTTGAGATAACAGCATATATATTGTTACTAAAAGTAACCCACCTGATTTTATGGACCCAGAAGTATATGTCGTTCATTTGACAAATAAGCTATTAGTAGGGACAGGAAATTTTCGCGAATTCAATTACCTATAGGCTAGAATCCATAGTACTATACATACTCAAGCCCCGACTATCTGTCCACTAGCTGCTACTCATTGGAACACCAGACAATGAACGAATACTAGGGGCTTGAGCAGGCATACTAAAATGGATTCTAGCCTACATGTCATTGAATTCCCGAAATTTTCCAGTCCCTAGCTATCAAGTTGACGCAAATGTAATAATTTGTTTGGGAGAACACACATATTACAATCTGTTGCACCAATCAAGCCGTTATGTTTTTGAACGACGAAATCTGTAATCACACCTCGATAGTTATCTTGTCATTTCAGCGAGAACAAGCACCAAGAGCTAAATGTCTAAAGGGACGAATCACGGCTTTCCTTCGCCCGGGGCAAGAATTGTGATTTTCTCCCCTCCCACCCCATCCCCTCCCCTTTTTTCCCCATCAGTCCAATCAACCCAACAGTAATAAACGTACCTTGCATACCTTTTTTTGCGCTTGCGTAAATAACTTTATACAATTTTAGTAGAAATAAGTTTCATAAAACTTGTGCTTACTAGCCACCATTAGCAGTGTTTTAAGAGCGCATTTTAATTATAAATACTGTATTTATATCATTATAGTGTGTTTAAGCATAAAAGAAAACAAAACTAGTAAAAGTCTAAATGTGGGTAGATATTGAATTTTTTACACTCATTTACATTTCATTCCCAAGTAAAAATTTTCGCCACCACCAGCGCCCCCTATAACACAGCGCCCGGGGCAGTCTGTCCATCCCCCTATAGATCCGCCTCTGAATGTGTAAGTGCAGATATGTTTAATATTATTTAAGTACAAACAATCCCGATAAATGTAAGATAATTAAATAGGCTTTACGTCTCGGTGACAGCGAGGGCATTATTTACGGTGCCACACAACTTGTACAATGACAGCAGCTGGGAGAGGAGTCGGCCATGGCCTTTGTTAAGGAAACATCCCAGTAGTCGCCTGAAGCGATTTCGGGAAACCATACAATCCCTATAAGACCATTTCTACACTAGACGAATAATA
>PNEQ01112775.1:51523-64008 GCA_003012365.1 Medauroidea extradentata
CCTCACTTTGTGTCAGTGACTTGTGTGCACGTCTGCAGACTTGCTTCACGGTCAGAGATTGGATGTTTTGACATTCGTGTGTCGTGGGGTTTTACACGCAAATCACAGACGTGTGGTGTTACAGTAACCTTATTGTGATTGGTACAGTCAAATGAGAAATGTCACAGTTCAAAGGCACGCTGCCAATATCTATGAAGCACATAAGGTACTGGAACAAAGTGGGGCAAAATTCTTTTCGCGAAAAGTTCATGTCTCTAAAAGACACAATTGAAAAAAACACAGCTGCATATGATGCATTTCCGAGTGAGATAATATGTTAGGAGGTGATACTCGCTGTCGTTCAGGGTTGGCCGTGCATGCTTATAAGTGGTCCTCAGTGTGAGGGGTCCCGGGTTCAATTATTTGTTGCTACCTGTTATTTTGACCAATTTGGGGGGGGAGGGCACAAAAATATATGCACTGCGAGAAAAATATTAACTTATATTGACTTATTACTACACTTGAGCAACAAACCAAAACAAGGAATTAGCTTTGTTTCAGTAACAAATATTTTTTATTTCTCCACTAACAAAAAAATTTGCGTTTACTATGGGAAACACGCGAAAATAGTCAAATCGCTACTTTTATGTGCGCTTACTGACACCGTAAAACCGGAAAATATTTTACTTGTGGGAAATTGCTATTAACGTAAGAGTTGGAACGGTGTTTGGTACGATATTTAAAGTATGCATTTTCCCGTGCAAAGCGCTGTTAAATGTTGTAGGCGACACATCTGACCAGATCCCCGCTGGGACGAGGCAGCCAGGTATCGAGCCTTGATTAACCCGCGTGGCGGCCCTGCAATAACCGATAACCGAGCCGACGACGTAATTAGCCGATCATTAGCGGCGCGCGAGTCCAAGGAGCAGAGCCCACCACGGTCCTCTAGTAGAGCCAGGGGGAGGGCGGTTGTTAGAGGAGGGGAAGGGTGCGGGATTACACCGCATTCACGGCGCCATTATCGCCGTGCGATTGACCAAACAACCGTCAACGCCCGCGCCGCGTCCCCTCCCCTAACTACCCTCCGCGCGGTACTGTCGCCTGCAAAAGTCACGCTACACCCACCGAGGCTATCACTGCAGGGACACATAATTCTGGTGAAAATATTTCTGCACCAGTTTGTTTCAGTGCCCTATGTGCAAATCTGCACCTCTGTTTCATGGTATGTTATTGGCAGAGGCAGGAAAATTTCGCGAATTCAATGACTTTCATATTAGAATCAACTATAGGTAGAGCCACGATTTTATGGCGAAAAGATTTTTGCAACATTTGGTTTCAATGCGTCATGTGCACACCTGCAGCTATGCTACATCGTCTGTAGTTGGATGATTTTATGCTCACTGCCCTTGGCAAATTATAGACGTACGGAGTCACAATAATCTTATTCTGATTGGTGCAGTAAAATGAGAAACGTGTCTGAACATAGACACGCTGCCAATAACCTTGAAACAGAACTGCCGATGTGCACGTGAGTCACTGAAACAAAGTGGGGCAAAAATCTTTTCGCGACAAAATCGTGGCCCTAACTATAGGTAGAGGTACGTCAATTTCGCGGATTTATCTGGCAGTAGCCTAGATTGCTCAGTCCTGTACATGCTCTGGATACAGTCAATTATTCATTGGCTTACGACATTACAAGCGATAACTCTATGAATCATTTCCTTATTTACTACTGGCTTGCAATAGTCAAATGCTTTTCGTGTCAGCCACCAGCTAATCACACACGCGATTATGAAGTATATATTTTTGGCGTTCAACCTGATCTGGAATGTATTTGCGAAATTGACGTACCTCTAACAATAGGTAGAGACACGATTATTTCGCGTATTGATTCTAGGCCAGGATGAACGTCAACAACGTATACTTCTCTGTCATTACTGTGATCGGACAACAGTTGTTTTGATACACATTTGACGACTACAAACCAGTAATAAATAAGGAAATAACTCGTGATGAAATCACGTGGTACCCGCATTCACGGTTAGAAGCCAATAAACAATCGACAATGCCCAATTCGTGTATAGGACTGAGAAGTCTAGGCTGCTATCAGATGAATACGCGAAATAATCGTGCCTCTAACTATAGGTGATTCGAAATAAAGTGAGCACTAAAAAAAGCCCCTGATTAATTTCAATTTTCCGCCAGTTTACATATACCCGCTGCATGTAAACATAAAAATAACCACGCGCTTTTGTTTACATAGGCTTGTACAATGTTTACATTTACATTACACTGCTCTGATAAATGTTATCTATAATATCTACTCATTAAATGAACGGGCGCTGTATATATGCTATACTCAATAGTAAACAAGTTATAAATACCTGTGAGTTAACGTTTTATAACACTGTTTTCTCTGCATCGACTCTAATTGGTTGCGACACACACTGTTGCAGTTACTTGTCTCGTAAATGTAAGCAAAGTATATTAATTTGTAATTCAAAACCGCCACTATAAACACATATGACATACGCAATTCAAGAATTCTAGTTCCGTTCAGCTTACTGCCATTGACGACGACGCAGTTTACAAAAACAATAAATAACGTATTTTATTAATGTGTGAAACAGAAAAAAATGCAATTTCTAGTTCCATGTGCACAGGCTGGTGATCGTAAAACATAACAGATTACAGATTACTAAAGACTTCACATCATTTAGCAATGTTATTCATAAACGGTCACGTCTAATACTTTTGAAGGTGTTCTTCAGAAACCCATATTTATTACACAACCGACAAACACACTCATGACTCAACTCGTTTTCAAGCGAGCGAAGCGTCGGAAACGTAACTATGGTGCCACCTGTCGGTGTAATTTCGAACTACGTCTGTGGCGCGAGCATTAGCGGCAATGATTCAACGACAGTTTGAATTCAGTAGGCGGTTGCATCACTTTGTGGTGGCGCTAAACAAGTCAATTTACACTGTCAGTAGGTATGTCAATAAGATCATAAATAAATATTTTAAAATATATTGTATACAGAGAGGTCGATTGCATTTGGTGTTCCTTCACTAATGCTTTATTGGAATAAGATAACACACGGAATCATATACAATGATTCGCTACCAACCATGCAAGCAATAATGAACTATTTTTAATGTTGACTAACGAGCAGTAACGGCTAGTGATTTTTTTTTCAGAGGTTAAGGCTTTAGTGTTCACTTTATTCCGAATGACCTATACCCTATGTATACTCTAGCCCCAACTATGTATCCACTAGCTACTACACACTGGAACAGCAGACTATGAACGAGTAGTCGAGGCTTGAGTATGCAGATTACAATGGATTCTAGCTTGAGAGTCATTCAGTTCGCCAAATTTTGCTGTCCCTGTGATTGGACGTTTTAACTCTGGCGTCTCTTCAAGTTTTACCGCAAGTAACATACGAGCGGTGTCGCAGGAACCTTCTCCTCACTGGTACTGTCAAACGATGAATGTAGTTCCTTAAATATACGCGGCCAAATACTATGAAGAAAAACTGCAGATATGCCCTCAAGGCGTTGGAACAAGTTGATGGAGAAATCATCTCGCGAAAAACACAGGTCCGTAGCTATAACGATAAGGGTGAGTGAATGCATCTCTGAATGTGTTCATCAAAAGAAACCAGCTTTATTTGAACAAGTTCGCTCAGTCACATAACAAGCATCTGTTGATAACAAGGTTACAACCAAACGACGGCAAGCAATTCAAGGTTTTATATTGGCGAGAATCCAGCAAGAAAACTTAACAAGCTTTTCAGCCTCCATTTAAAAATTATTTTAGCAAATGTGACGACGGCAGCACATTTGTAAAAGTTTATAATGTTAATACCACACAAAATTTTCATGTTTCTTATGTCATTTGACTTAAGCTCGCACAGTTTTATCATAATTAGACACACTGGAAAATCGCGAAAATATTTAAAATAGTCTCCAATAAACTGTATTATGTTAATCGTGACACGTGTGAACAGCTTTGGAACAAATCACTCACTCTGTGTGTGCAAGCTGTGCAGTTCTAACTGGGCCTGTTGTAGAGAGAAAAAAATGCTACAAATAAACGATAGCCAATGTCGATACGAAACATTCAGTGTTATATACATCACGTTGGAGCCTAGCAACCAGTGAAATATTCCCGCGATTTTCCAGTACCTCTAATCATAATGCTGCGTCAAAGTTAAAATGTGCGTGTTATGCCGCCACGCGAATAGTGATATAATTCACAGTGAACTTACATGCTACTGGCTACGTAACATAACATGTACATATCCACAAAGTAAGTAGTATTTTGAATCTTTAAGAAAAATCGTAATTTTACAGGGAAAATAATTAGTGAATTCAGCAAATTTTTTAAACACAAAGTTGTTGTTCTCTGTGTGTAATATTAGGTTACAGAGCCCATGGCATGTTTTTTTTTTATTGTAAATTACTTCGAATAAGCAAATAAACTTGTTTTCAATATTTTCATGGCAGCGTGACATGCCAATTTAGATTTTGATGCACCATTTTGGTTCAAATTTGCGAACTGAAATTGTTTCGTAAGAGAAAACTGCACTTGCAAGAATCGTATACGAAAGTAATACTATTTATTAAAAATAAAAATGTTTATATAAAACGCATATGAATACATTGTCCGCCGAGTAGTGTGCAGAGTTATTATTAGAAAATTACTCAGCGCGTGGAAGCGATATCTGCTAAAGAAATGTTTTTAAAGAACATTTTACGTATGAATACTGACAGCGTATCCTGCGTACATTTCTTATCTTTATTTTCAAGCTACCAAAAATGGCGGAAATGGATGTTTAGCTGTACGTTTTAAGTATGAATATATTCGCGCAGAATCTACTCAAATGTGTAGACGTGTACATTTCACCTTCATATTTAATATTACGCCATAAAATGATAGTGTCACAGCTAAAAGTCTCACAGAGGCGAGTTGTCGGCGAAATAAGTTCTGTGTCATTATATGTTAGCTGTCTCGTCCTTACCGCGTCGGCACTTGTAGACCACGAGCACGCAAAATACCTTCTACCAGGCGTATACCTTAAGGGCTTGGAAACCGATTTTCTCGGCTTTCGAGAGAATAATTTTTTTTAATCCATACGAGATTCAATATCGTAAAATTGCTTCGTAACTTTGTTGCAAATTGGTTTTACTATGCATTGCAATTTTTCGAGACAAACTGTATGAAGAGTATAGCTAATTTATGAATTAAAATGAAATTACGTTAATTAACTAATTAGCAACTACTTAGCAGTCTTCTGACTCCTCAAAATTAGAGTACGCAGTTTAAGTAAGTCATATCAAAGTTACGAAGCGATTTTACGATATCGGCTCCCATTTATGTTTTAAAAAAAAATTGGCATTAAATGCGAAGAAACTCGGGCCCATGCCCTTAGAGTGAGGTAAGATGAGCCTGCTGTGTCGCCCTTATCGCTTCCGCACTTACAGGTCTCAAACGCGCCAAATACGTTCATCGACGTCACATCTAAGCGCAAGGCACTCAACCGACGTTAGTAATCCCCCTTAAGAGGACATGGTACATAATTCAACGCTAAAATCATTAATCTATAGCTAACTGTACGTTCCTTGCTGCCAATTTGCGAAAGTTAAACAATAGTAATCCTAGACAATAGTATTAGCCAACGTTTAAAAAAAAACTTGTTTCCGTTATTACGAACTTGTGAGGCACAGTCTCTGACGCCGGGATCTCGTGCATTTAACTGCGGCGCAAGAGATCACACGTAACGAATTAGTAATTCTGGATAAATATTTACTCAAAAAGTTGGCAAATACTATTATCTAGGATTGTCATTGAGAATTTTATCCATATTGGCTTCGAAAAAAGCGGAGGAATCAATATTTAGCTAAGATGCACTCTTTCATTTATTTCAAATAATTGTATCTCGAATAATTTTAATCAAATGCTTTGAAAAAAAAATTGAGACTGTGAACAGTCATACGATACACAATTTTGCCGTTTGCTAGCAAAACATTATTTTGCTTCGTTTTGGCTAATTGTGACAACAAAATATGTGATGTTTCAGGTGTAAAAATCTTGGACGAATGGAATTCATGGACTGAGATAAACGGAAGAAAAGACATTTGTGCAGTCAGTAAAAGCTCGAAATAATAAAGCAAAGTAATTTATGTTTCATGATGGCAAACGTTTAAGTTTAAGCCAGTAACACCATAGCAGTTTGAGGCATAAAATCCGTGAGTAACAACGCCTTCTTGTGAAACTGTTATTGGAATATGTTTTAGGATATGAGTACAGTGTTTGGGTGGCTTTACTCTACATTGTTTAGTTTACAGAAAACTACAAGGTACATAATTTAGATAGGAGGGGAGTGGCTGTTTAGTTAGTTAAGTTATATTTGTACTCTGCTCTATGATGGGTGACCCTTCGGACACCTTAGACCTCACCGTTAGCATGATGCCGGAGGCTGATGATGAATGTGCTCGGCTATCGGCGGACGGCGGCACGTCGTGAGTCTCAACCCAGAACCATCCTAGCGAGCTGATGATGGCTACAAGGCTTGAAGGCGACAGGGGACAGATTTAAAGGCAGAAATCTACCGGAAAATGTTTTTAGGAATCATCACAATTTCATCTGTAATGATTCTGGGCAACCCTGGAAAATCAGGACTGTCTGACTGTGAATTGAACACGCTTCCTCCAGAGAACCGATCCTGTGTTGTAAAAATGTTCTCTGTTTAAACTTCTGTCATGCGATCTAGTTGTCTTAGCTGTAAACATGTTCTTGAATCTTATAAACATTATATTTTGGCATAGATTAAGTTTATCGTACACAAACATATTAAGTACTGAAGAGATACTCCATACAAAATTTCACTAGAACATTAATTTCATAGGCTTTCCATATTAAGTTAACAAAAAATATTTTTAGAACAATACCTTTAAAATTTATTGCCATTTCACTAATTTTTTTATCTTTTTAACTTTTATACAATAACACATTGTTTACATAACTTAATACTACCTACAATTTTCATTAAAATAACAACGAAAAGTTTTAAATTTTTTATCCGAACATTTAGTTGTTCGCACGCGTGACAGATAAATTATGGTTTTCCTTGGAGCTCATTTTACTGAAGTATTGCCACACCAAAACAAGTTTCACAAAAATTTTCTAAAACACCAGAAGAAACTACTGCTGCTTCAAAAAATTTTATTAGTAACGTATTTTTTACACAAATAACATGTGCAAATGAAAAACCATTTAAACATCATAAACGATTAAACTTATTAACATTTTGTGACAGTTTTATTTGATTTTCATTTTTTTACTTTACAGTGAGTATTATTAATAATGTGCTGTTATTAACAGTAATCTTTAAAGTAATGGTTATCGAAAATTTCAAATTTACAATTCTTAACTAAGTCCATATATAATTTATGGATTGAACGAAAAATACGCACAGAAACATTACGACTGACAGAGAGAAATAATAAGTTTAATCGATGAAAGTCCACAAGTAAAAAGTACAAATATCATCATTCCTGTTCAGTAAGGATAAATGTATTCACGGTAGAAATACTGAAACAGATTTGCATGTCTCAATTTCGTTTTCATGTTTACAAACACCGGAAACTGTTCAACACAGAAGCAATGAAAACAATACGTGGATGGTACGCTTCATTTCAAAGTTTTAATTGGTTTCCAAAATCTACAAAGGCTTGGAATACCATCAGTACGTAGCGTTGTGCAGAGGTTCGATGACAATAATTTTCCCTATGAATATTTATTTTACTACAATTTGTTTTGTGAAATGAAATTCGAGCCAACTAGTATATTGTTTTAACTAAAAGAGAAACGTGCAGTTGTAAGAAGACAGAGAAATCACAAAATTTTGGATAATGTTGGGACATAGAAAGGTATTTTTTTTTAAATTTAAATATAAAACACAAAATTAGAACATTAAACATACAACTTAATCCGTTTCATTAAAATTTAAGAAAACCATTTTATCAGTTGATTACGCGTATGAAGGATTACATTAACGACATTAAAACGTATTTTTATCAGAAGAACTCTACATTTCTTGATATTTTAAGCGAATACCGTGCAAAATCAACATAGTGATGCAATATATAAAAAAATCGTTGAATTTAAAGTGTAGTTCTAGAGGTTTCCCCACAAACATACAGGAAATTGTATGTTATTTGCATGACATTAGTTGTATTAAACTACCAGTGTGACACCGTATACTTTAGAATATAACAGTAAAAGGAAATAACTATGAACATTTTAGTAACAGAATTATTAATGGTTCGTACAATATGTTTATACAGTGATTAATTAGGTGTTTTAACATACTGATGAAAGATATATACTTAACTACATAGAGCTTACAAATTATAACTTGCATCAATTGCGCCCTGTAAAAATAAATAACAAGTTGTAGTTAAAATGTTTATCACATTCCTTTCTGGGTGGTTTCAAAACTGTTTCAGTTTCTAAGCGTTATGATACCTACCTACAAATATTGTACTTGAACATACAAGTTGAATAGTTACTAAGAATATTTTTACGTAAATTAACGAAGTCGCAAGTGTGCTCATTAGCATGTGCAGCATATTTTCAAAACTTAATATCTAAAAAAAAAAAAAAAAAAAAAAAAAAATTGAAAATTGTGATCATTGTCAATTCTGTGTAAACAACATCAACTTAATCCGACAGTGAAATGACTCTTGATCTAAACTGATCGCTTCTCATTGAAAAATTATTAATTGTTGTACACATATGACGTATGACAGATATCATTGTACTGAAAGCCAAAAAGGTAAGTTTCCGGTTCCATTATTTTCAATAGAAAAAATTATATTATCTTACCTTAATATTATTGCTGTAACTACGAATAACTATTCAAAACTCTTTCCGAGTTAATTACTATATAAACACTTCAGAATAGTTCGATGTCTCTTTATTTTTTCAATCAACGTGTAACAGATACAAAAACCTATTTTTGCAAATGTATTATATTAATGATTTTTGTTTAAAACTCATTATCTCCAAAGTTTGTTTGTTAATAACTTTTGTTTAAGTGCTGTAAATAAAACAGTGACTTTTAATGATTTAGTGTTGCTTTAACCAGGTATATTTTTTATTAATAATAACTTTCAAATTCCTGTATGTAAAACTGTGAACATTTGCTGCTTTATTGTTGCTTTGACTAGGTATCTTGTTAAATTTATGTTTATATTTTTTCGGACATAACTTTAAAAAAAAAAATTCCTCGTATAGCCAGCACATAATTTTTCAGAGCACAGCGTACTGTCCGCGCGCCAACTTTGAGTCCATGTAGTGTATGGACATTTTTTTTTTCGTAAACTTCATGTACGCTACAGTAACACAGTATTAAACACGTCCTAACTTACGACGTTACTACGGCTAGCATGTGCGTCGCATATATATTTACGGGCGAAAAACACACACCCGCCAGGGACTCAGAGCTGGTGAGCGGACAGTATTTACTATGTAATACAATGGGAAACGAATTTATTAGACGAGCCACATTTTACTGTAAGCCAGTATAAAGATGGAAGAAGTATAAAACGACTATGGTTCTACAATGAAAAAGTCAATGAGGAATCGAAATTGTTTCGTGTTGCAGAAAATGATGTCTATAACATTTTTTTTTTTAATACGGGATGAACAGGAAATATATAAACACATTCATGATGGGTGCTAAATGGAACTGCGGCAGAGTTATTTGAATTGCTGAAACTTATAAAATGTTTGAACGATTCAGTTTTGCTCGTCATGGTCCGGATATCTTTACGTGTGCACCATGTTTTGCCCGGAAATAATTAGAAGACGGGCCGTTTCCATTTACGAACGTCGTAGACATTGGCGATGCATAGCCGCGTTGATAGGGTAGTGGTTTTATATTCGACTGTATACTCGGAGCACAGGTATTGAGTCCTATACATCTGATGCACGAACATTGTGGAAGCGTGTTAGGAGTAAGTTTATTAAATAAATACTAGCTAACGTGTGTTCTATATCTTAAGTGGGTGTCGTACATAATTCAGCGCTAAAAACATTAATCTCCAACTGTGGGTTTCTTGAAGCCAATTTGCGAGAGTTAAACAATAGCAATCCTAGACAATAGTTTCCGCCAACGTATTAAACAAAATTGTTTCCAGTGTTACGAACTTCTGAGGCACAATCTCTGACGCCGGAACCTCGTGCATTTAACTGCGGCGCAAGAGATCACGCGTAACGAATTAGTAATTCTGGATAAATATTTACTCATAAAGTTGGCAAATACCATTATCTAGGATAACCTTTGAGTATTATTATTAGAGGTACGTCAATTTCGCGGATTCATCTGGAAGCAGCCTAGACTTGTCAGTCCTATACACCCACTGGCCACAATCGATTATCTATTGGCTTATAACCGTACAAGCAGGTAGCAAGCGATAGCACTTCGCATTATTTCCTTATTTACTACTGGCTTGCAGTAGTCAAACGCGTTTCGTAACAGCCGCCAGCAAGTCACAGACATGACAATGAAGTATACATAATTGACGTTCAACCTGACCTGGAATGTATCTGCGAAATTTACGTACCTCTAATTATTATCCTTACTGGCTTCGAAAAAAGCGTAGGAATCAATAGGTGTTTTCAGCGTTTATTTACCTACCACGCACTCTTAATGTATGAAAATAAAATATTTTTTAAACTTTGCTTATCTATTAGTTTTCTATATAGCATGGGGGCCGCGGTAACCGAGGGTTCAGACCTCCCACCTCCCACCAAGGCGATCCGGGTTCGATTCCTGGCGGGGTCGGTCCTCAGATTTTCGCATGTGGGAATCGTGCCGGACGATGCCGCTGGTCGGCAGGTTTTCTCGGGGATATCCCGTTTCCCCCGCCCATTCATTCCGGTGCTGCTCCATACTCACCTCATGTCACCAGCGCTAAAGATCTCGATGTTAAGAGTGCGTGGCAGATAAATAAACGCTGAAAACATAAATTGATTTCTACGCTATTTTCGAAGCCAGTATGGATGAAATACTCAATGACAATCCTACTCAACGAGTAAATATTTATCCGAAATGACTAATTTGTTACGCGTGATCTCTTGCGCCGCAGTTAAATGTATGAGGTTCCAGCATCAAAGATTGTGCCTCAGGAGTTCGTAACACTGGAAAGAATTTTGTTTAAAACGTTGGCTAAAATTATTGTCTAGGATTGCTATTGTTTAATTTCCGCAAATTGGCTTCAAGAATCCTACAGTTGTAGATTAATGATTTTAGCGTTGAATTATGTACCACGCCCTCTTAAGCGCTGACCAAAATCTCTCACTCACTATTTAGGCTACGTATAGCATGATTTGAAACATAATTTCGGGGCACCGCAAAATGACTAAAAAAAACAAAAAAAAAAAAAACGTTTTTTTCCAGACTGCTGTCAAAAACCAATACCAACTTAAACCGTAAAATACACATAGAGAAGCACGCGCTGTATTCATCTACGCACTTTCCATTAATAAAACAGTTGGGTCACCGCTTAGTATCTCATAAGAAAAACCAACGATCAAAACAGTACCGCTTCCCTTGAAATACGTATTGACTTCACCATTGGTTGTAGAATATCTAGTGTTACGTGACGAAAGGTTGTATAATTGCGTCCCTTGAGTTCAGTGAAGGACTTTGTGTTCATCTCGCTAAGAATACTTTTGAGAAAGGCGAAAATAATTATTGCATGCTACGTAATCTAAAAATGGAGCAGGCATTTTATTGATATGTCTTCACCAGGTCCTGCACAATTGTAGGTCTAAATAAACCGAGAATGAAGAGACTATTCGAGAAGTTCAAAGTTCTGAAAGAATGTTATATTGAACGTAACCTGTGTTTAAGGCTGTCGCAAATTGTAGTAGAATATGCAGTTATAAAGTCCGTGTTAAAGCTCGTCTATAGACCTGCGTCACAGCCATTACATCATATCAGTATTTAAGTGTATGGCTGTTTCGTTTATAATTAGAATTTAATTGGTTTGTTGACATACGTCATTGCTCATGTTTTGTTGACCGAAATTGTATTGAAAGACAAAGTGACAAAATACAAAATAAAACACACAAAAAAGCACAGAAAACGTAAGAAAAACAATCCCAGAGGAAGTCTGTCAGTTTTTTAATATATATATATATAGTTTAAAAAAACTTACGGAAATCCTCTGGGATTGTTTTCCCTTACGTTTTCTCTGTTTTTTTTGTGTGTTTTGTCACTTTGTCTTTAGTAGAAGGAAAATGCCGGTCCGGGCACAGGGGCTGGGGGCTGTGGGTGTGTGGGTCATCTTGACCTTTGACCCCATGACCTTTGACCCCATGACCTTGACCTTGACCTTTGACCCCCTGTAACCTGACACCCCGACGCCATCTTGTTTCCGGCCGCCATCTTGTTTCCGCCCGCCATCTTGTTTCCGGCCACCATCTT
>PNEQ01112776.1:0-63805 GCA_003012365.1 Medauroidea extradentata
TAATTGTTATATTAAATTTTTTTATATAAAATGTTTTTATTAAATAGTCTTTTCATTAAAAAGATTTTATTTTTATTAAATTAATTTTTTAATGCATGTGGGGTTAGGATGGAATGAAAATCAAAAAATTTTTGGAAGACTCGGAAGAAACCTCCAAGATGGCGGTCGGAACAAGATGGTGGAATATTTAAACTTTTTTTCTTAATTTTTAAATTTTTTTAAATTTTTTTAATTTTTTGAAATTGACGTCATTAAAGATGGTGGGGTTAGGACGGAATGCGAAATGAAAATTTTTTTGGAAGACTCGGAAGAAACCTCCAAGATGGCAGTCGGAACAAGATGGCAGAATTTTTAAACTTTTTTTTTTTAATTTTTAAATTTTTTTTAATTTTTGAATTTTTTTTATTTTTCGAAAATTGACGTCATTAAAGATGGTGGCCGGAAACAAGATGGCGGCCGGAAACAAGATGGCTGCCGGAAACAAGATGGCGGCCGGAAACAAGATGGCGTCGGGGTGTCGGGTTACAGGGGGTCAAAGGTCAAGGTCACGGGGGTCAAAGGTCAAGGTCACCCTCACACCCTCAGCCGCCAGCCGCTGTGCCCGGACCGGCATTTTCCTTCTACTGTTACTGATTCACAAAAACACACAGTTACACAAAAGGACTAAGCACGAAGAAACAAACCAAGGAAGTTATAAATGGCTGATAGTCAACAAACATTCAAGGACTTCCGAAATATTCGGTATATAGTGGAAAACGAAAATCAAAACAGACTCTTAATCTTAACTTCCATATTGTTACATATTTTACCTACAAATATGGCTTAAAATTTACCTTTACTATAATATGTATTTCTAGGCAATAGGCAAATGGATTGCAGTCGTAGCCAGGAAACATTTTTCATTAAGTGTAAAGGGTTATATTAACAAATAAAATGAAGTGTCCTGATACACTCACTCACTCACCAACGCACAGCCCAAACCACTGGACCTACAACCATGAAATTTTAAGGGAAGCTTCCCCTTGGCCCTTAGGCACCCACTAAGAATAGATTTTTCAAAATTCGATAGTTAAATGGGTGAAATGTGTTTTCAAAGAATCACTGATATCTCATTAACCGGGAAAGTTATCATAATTTTTTTAACTTCATAATATTGCCCAAAGAAATGCATATTTGCGAATATTTAGATTTTGTGAAATTCGAAAATTAAGGGGATGAAAAGCCATAGAATGTGTTTTTCATTAATACGTGATTTCTTCTAAACTATTTGAGATAGTGAGGTGAATTTTTCTAAAAAAAAAAAAATGCTTAAGTAAATATCTCAAAATTATTTTTAGAATTTTTTGAATTTCGTCCTTGAAATCTCTTTTAAAAAACGTGTTTTTAATTAATCCCACTTATCTCCTAAACCAGTGGAAATACTTAAATGGTTTTTGCTTTAAAATAAATCTTACGTAAATATAAAAAAGCAGTTTCAGGAATTTTCGAAATTCGTCCTTGAAAGCAGTTAAAATTAAAATGTGTTTTCAAATAATCATCTGTACCGCTTATACCCGTTGAGATATCGAGATGATTTTTTGATAAGAATGAAGCTTATGTAAATATTACAGTTTCCTGAAAAAAGAGAATGATCACTGATAAATAATTCAACAGTTATTTCTTTTTGCCAACCTACTCATGAATAAAACCTCTGTGGACTGTATCATGTACATACGAAAGAATTATCACGGCCTGCCTTTAAGCATTCACTCACGTATTGTATAAAGTTAGTGGTGTGGGAGGGGTGGGGTTAAGGGTTCGTATCCCGTGCAAGACTTTGCGATGGGAATTACTGTGACATCATAAGAGCATATTGCGCGCGTTCTTTACACTCAGCTAAGACAACTTATAGTTCACTGTTATTGAGTACGCTAGCTGTTAAATGCCTTCTACAACAGCACCTTATCCTACAACCCACCACACTGCTGTGACCCACAAGAAGCAGAGTTGAATAGGTGCAGAAACAGAAATAGGTGCTAGAAGTACAAGTGTATCCTCAATATGCTTAATTTAAATGTTGCGCCGGTAGCTAGCAATGAGAACTTCAGGACTACTGAGATTGTCACAATCTATTTCACTAAAATAAGCACTAACCGTATATACTTATTACCTTTGCTAAATCAGTGTGCCAAATACATCTTGAAGTTAAGTCCTAAAAAGCTGCAACAAGGTAGGTATAAAGTTGTACTTAACTCTGAGTATTCAAGGCATTCTTGTTCTTGAACAGAAACAAATACTGTAAATAAATTTGACGTAGCAAAATCTTCATCATCTCAATTTTTATTGCTATGGTTGGTGGCTTTCAGTAAATGTTAAAATTTTCCAAATTAATCAGACCACATTCCATTCTTCCAAAAACTCATTGTTTCAAACTTGCCACCCCTATTCTCTTTTAATAGAGTACTACCCTGGACATAGAGTAAACGTCTAAACAATTGCTGCTATACAACATATGATCAGCTACCTGATCATAATCACCTTAAATCTAAAATACACAGATCTTTAAAATTTACAAACAATTTTACGTCCATAGAATAATAAAATGTCTGCAGCCACAAGACATGAAAATGAAATTGCACTCATTACACTTCATTACGTATTTTATCCAGAGTTACTGTTTACATTACATAATTTCACGCGGGCAAAGTCGCAGCAGGCCAGCTTATATATATAGACACACACACAATTTTGACCGTGTGAGTTACTTTGCAACTTGCATTAATTTCTTTTTATACAAAAGAGTTCTTTGAATGACTGATTGACGTATCAAACTACAACATACTCCGCTGGGCCTACAAACGTGAAATTTTGAGTGTGGGTTCTCTTAAGACGTAGACAACCATTGAGGAGTGATTTTTCGAAATACGACTCCTAACTGGGTGAAAGTGGGTGAAAAGGTTGAAAAGTGGTACAATGTGTTTTTAATGAGCTGTTATATGATACCTCGAACCCAACGTGCTATCTTAATTGTCTTCACTTTAATGGGACACCCATGAGAAAAATTTAACATGTGATTTCAAGTTCTTTTCAAATTCGACACATAACCAGGTAAAAAGACGTGAAACGTATATTCGATAAATCATCTATAGCTATAGAACCCTTTTCGTTCCTGGATGATGATTGTTTTAATTAATTTATTTTTAATTTTTATTAATTGTACCCCTCAGAGGTATTAAAGGGTGAAATGTGTTTTTAGTGAATCGTTGACATAGCTGAAACAATACAATCTATCATCGTGATTTTCACTTCAATTGTATACTTATCAAAAGTCTAAAATAAAACTCTGGCCCGTAAAGTGATGGAAAGGCGTGAAATTTGTTGTACATTAGCCCTCAATATTTGTCTATCTACGTTAAATATCGATTTTTTTTTAGAATTATACTTACGTAAATACCTGAAACGCTGCACAAGATAATTCTACTGAAAAAATTAAACAAATACATAGTTATCCTTTGGTAAACAATAAGAAAAGCACGTATGAACGTCTATAATTGAAATATACGGAGTTATATTTTCATATTATTTCAATCCGTTAGTGCTACAATTCCTATGTGCATTGGTCTGTATATTGTTATTAATATTAAGAATACTACCGTCTACGGCCTAGTACATTTCTTGATATTCTACAAGTATTATGTCTACACGTAGACAAGGTCCAATCTGATGTATAATTTTATATAAGTGCGCTGAGACAGCTTTCTTTTTTCTCAAAATGAACGTGAATATGTGACTTAATTCCTTTCTGCACACGTCGATTCAAAGTATTTACACTTATATAATTTTTCAAGTAAGGTGCATCATCAGTACTCCCTGTTGTGGAGTTATCCATTTTTTAATAACATGAGTTTCAACACTAAAACTTAATTTTTCGAACAGTACAACGTAAATATTAGTTCTCTGATATTTATTAAATTGCTAACCTTTCATTGTCATTATTGCCTACTAACAGTCGTGAGTAAATTAGTTCATTCTTTATACGGGCAATTACAGAAATAGTTGAACAGTAGATATTCGGGCAATGATAGCTTAAGAATATGTATTAAAATATACCCTACACCTGACTCAACCTGTAATATTTTAATAATTCTCGATTGCAGATAGCAGTAAAATTACTAATCAGGGCAATTTCTATATACTTTAAAATAGGAAACAATTTACATATCCCACCGATATTAATTCACTACACGAACTGTAACGGACACTTAATTAAGAAATAATT
This sequence comes from Medauroidea extradentata, assembly GCA_003012365.1. NCBI lineage: Eukaryota > Metazoa > Arthropoda > Insecta > Phasmatodea > Phasmatidae > Medauroidea > Medauroidea extradentata. Next base: position 4,259 of record PNEQ01112776.1, read on the forward strand.
ATTATCACATATTTTAATCATTATAGTTACTACTGACAAAACGAAAGATTGCTTCAATTTTAGTACTATCTGTCTGCAGACAAAAACTTGGTTGGTGTAGTTGATGATTATGAAATTGATCATTCAAAAGCAACGTCGTATGGTACTTGAAAAAATATGTGTTTTTTTGGTGACTTTTACTGTCTGCTAAGAATACATTTGAAGTGGGAGAGGGGGATGTTATTTATTTATCTGGATGTTTTACATGCCTTCGAACAGCACAAGGCATTGGTAGAGATACAAAGGAGGAAAGGGGGAAGGAGTTGGCCATGGTCAATGTTAAAGAACCATCCCAGCATTCTCTTATAGTGATTTCGGAAAACCATGGAAAACCGAAATCAGGACGGTCGGAGCCGGGTATCGAACCCGGGTCCTCTCGAATGCGAGGCGAGTGTTTTACCACTGCTGCACCACGCTCGGTTATCAAATAAAAGAGAGTATATTGATGTTCTGCCGTGAAGTCAACTTAGGCGTATCACTTATTTCCACTACTTCTTTGATAATTATATCAAACGAGAGCATATATTAAACCAAATGTTTACCAGCATTGTTTAAATTTATTTTACTATATATTATGCAGTTTTTCAATACCTAAACATAAAGTTGAAGGTAATTACGAATTTTCGCCAGTCAAAAACTTACGAAACCAGAAAAAAATTTTTGCCAAGGTAACAAATTAGACGACGTTAGTAAAACCTTATAAGCAAATTGTCTGAGAGTTTAATTTTTATTTTTGCACTAATTTAGGATTTTAAAAATATTTACCATGCAAGTAGTAGAAATCAATGACCATTGCCTTAAATTTTTTTACGAAATTATTTATTGTTAGCCTTTACTTCAATTTTTCATGTTATTTTGATAGACTGTATTGCTATTGTTTCTTCCTATTAGCTTAAATGGTTTGTTTGGAACATCCTGTTTCTTCTAAAGCTTCCTTAATGCGTTAATAGTATGTGAAAGATACAGAAATAAGATGAATACAATATTTCGCTTCATTTCTCGTAGCCTACCTATATTATGACTTTTTATTGTTTTGCCTTCCATAAAAATAAATATTAATAAAAATTACATACATGAAATTTTGTTTCGAAATCAGTCACCATACACAACGAATCGTTTGGCCGCGAGCACGGTCGTAGAAGAACAGGTCTGGACACTCGCCTATCTAACAATGTATTTTGCTTGACCCCCTTGTTGTTTGGCTGTAGTTCAAGTTACCGAGAATGTCGTACTTTTTGGCGCTGTTTTCCGGGCGGTCGGACTCAAACTCCGTTTTTTTTTTTCATTGTTAAATGTATAAAGTAACTGAAGATTGCTGGAGCCTTTTCTTAAATTTGTGAGCGCAGAAAGTATTTCATAAATTGATAAAATCAAATACGTTTTGATAAATTGTTTATCTTAGCGGAAAGGAAGTGGGCGAAGTTTAGTCCGACCGCCGTAACATCAGCGCCAATAAAACACAATATTCTCGGTAACTTGGTGAACTACAGCCAAACAACAAGGGGGTCAAATATCCAGGCGAGTGTCCAGACCTGTTCTTCTACGACCGTGGCCGCGAGACACTGTAGTTTCGTTAATGGACCAGTTTAGGACACGGGACGAAGAAAACTGCTGACTAAAGGAAGCCTAATTTATGAACTTATGCAGACATAACCCCATAGTCAGCAAAGATAACGGGACGTTTTCTCTTCAGCCAACACTTCAAGCGACACTCAGCTGTCGAGTTTGTAGGGCGAGCCCATGACATGACACGCCACACATTTCACAGATATAAACATAAGAACGGCTAAAGCTATTGAGGTCGGGTTGCTTTTAAAAAATAGATTTAGCTCATTACGAACAACTTCCTCGCTTTCATCCCCCATATAATTTGAATAGCAAAAAGGTTTCTCACTGATCAACTTTTTGTTGTTTCAGTTTATCAGAAAGCGCACATCAACGTTAGAAACAAATTTCTGTACAACTAACGACAAAAAACTTAGCCTTCAGATTTCTTGGTTGGCGTCCAGATATATTAAAATACACACCATTAAAATCCGGATATAATTTTTTATTTTGATTCGTAACTTATGGTGTGATATATTTAAGGATGCATGAAAACAGCACTTAGTTCAAAATATTTCTATTTTAATTTTTCCAACCCCTTAAAATTGTGTAAATGCTGAATCAACTGTATCATTCGATGCGCGTTTCAATGCTGTACAATATGTAACAGTGTTAAGATCAATATTACAACGTGAAAATTTTAGGATGTTTGGCAACAGCGCGTGCCGAAACAAGGACAGTGCTAACGGCAATTGCCGTGTGTTGAAAAGAGAGATCGAATGTCCATGTAACCCTGAAAGTGCAATCTAAGCGTGAGACGCTCTATAAAGATAATTTCCGTCGTTATCAAATAACGGCGTACAGATTTATGATAACTATGCATTATAAAAACTAATGCTAAATAAATTGGTTACTGCCACAGTCGAGCTAAGAGGAAACCTCAAGAATGGCTTTTGTTCATCAAGAATTTTTTAACGTTGTCTTTTATTGCGATAAAAGTGCCGTTATGTAAACTTTGCTTACTTTGCACCTACCTATTGATTTCATTTAATATAAACATCAAAAGATTTGTTTACTCTAAAATATTGCTTACAATTGAAGTGGTGCGTCCTGAAGTCTTTATGAATTCAAGAGGCTACGAACCTTTATTTAAAACAAATTTCTTTTGGTGCGAAGCTATTCCGAAACTGTGCAAAGTTACCCCACTTTACGGTACTGCGGGAACCGATTCCTCCGTAGCCTATCGTTAGAGATAATGGTTTATCGCGGGAAAACTTGACTGTTTACTGTGTTCCAACGTAAGTTCAGCTTTCGCTTGTGCGTAGAGCTGTTGCCCTATTTGACTGAGCCAATAAGAATCCCGCTATGGTGATATACGATGCCTGTTATTGTTCTGCAAACAGCTACGTCATGTCAGAAGTGTATCAGCTTATTGTATATGTTGCAAGAAACTACAGTATTTTCGAAGGTATGTTGGTACAAACCATTTTCACGATACACCATCATTGATATCGCTGTTGAGTTCTTGTAAGGTGCCTCGTTTACTAGTGCAGGTGTTCATGTGCGTCGATGAAAGCCGTACAAGTGTATGCGAGGTTCGCGGAGTCATCCTGACCGCCAGGTTGGCGGCATTGTGCGTCGCGGTCGCCATGTCATTGCTACAGCACCGCCGGCGAGAGAGAGAGAGAGAGAGGTAGAATAGTAGAGAATATGAAGGGTGAGGGGAGATTCCCATTGCTCGCCTTTGTGCCTCGCCCTGCCGCCCAAATGAACACTTCGCCGATAGAAAATGGCCTGTGTGTTCGCGCAGAAATGTAAGGCCGACTTTCCCGATTGTCGCAGTCTGATTTCTTCTTCTTCCTCCTCCTCAGGCGCCTCACATAGAAGTGGACTTGGCAAGTTTTCAAGGGATCTTGATAGATCTTCCCTCGCGCACTCTTGTTTGCTTTCCTCTTTCCCCCTGGCCTAAACCTTCTCTGCAGGCGCAGCTGATGGCGGCAGCTCGAGTGTAGCCATGACAAAGCGGCCAGACACGTCAATTGTGTCCGTTTCATATTTGACTGACATGTGGAGAGACAACTGTAGCCCACGAATGAATAATTCACACGTAAAGGTAAGATAAAATGTAACATGGAAATTAAATGAACATCAATATTTTGTTTATAATGTAGGATTGTATTTACACTGTTACACATATAAATCGAAATAAACTAATACACAGTAACAATGTCAATTTTATTGGTGTAATAAAGAATGAATGTGTGGCGCGCCATAGACTCATTACCGCGCTATGCTGCCATTTGTGGTCATAGAGATTAATCCCTTGTCTTAATCTCTTGGGCCGCGGTGGCCGAGAGGGGGTCCGGCAACTTGGCTCAGTGGTTAGCGCTCCTGGCTGCTGAGGCAAGGGTAGCGGGTTCGATTCCCGGCCGGAGAAATGACATTTAGAACCACTTCCTCGGGTTCAGGACTGGGTGTTTGTGTTTGTCTTGTCTGTGTGCCAGAAGACAGCTTATAATTACAACGAAAAATACACAATACATAGTTACTGGGGAATTATCCAACTTAAAGAGGGGGGGGGGGGTTGTTTGGTGCAGTGGCGAGGCGTCAGCCTTACCATTGTACAAAACATTTTATTAAAAAAAAAAGAGTCAGACCTCTCGCCTCCCACCAAGGCGATCCGGGTTCGATTCCTGGTGGGGTCGGTCCCCGGATTTTCGCAAGTGGGAATCGTGCCGGACGATGCCGCTGGTCGGCGGGTTTTTTCGGGGATCTCCCGTTTCCCCCGCCCATTCATTCCGGCGCTGCTTCATACTCACTTCATGTCACCCCTCACCAGCGCTAAAGACCTCGATGTTGAGCGCTGACCAAAATCTCTCACTAACTCTTGTATCGGAAAAAAATGTACCACCAATGTTTTCCCCAGCATTATTATTATTATTATTTTTATTATAATTTTTCAGTCGTTACAACTCTGGCACTGTTAAATACATTGCCCAGGCGTACCGTTTTATAGCTAAGTATTATTCATGTATCTGAATTGTTTACTTTGGAACGAGTTAAGGAAATTGTCTCAACTATGGTGTATCTACTTCTCCACGAAAGGAATATTGATCATTTTAGCGAAGTTTGATTCAGGATGATCTAATTATATGTTTGTTGAATTTCTTTTTATCGCGTTTATATACGTTCTGGCAGGTACAATTTGAGACTATTTTTATTATGGACATTCACTGAGTGCGTCTCGGGTGTGTGGTTTCTATTAAGAGGATCAGTGAAAGTTATTGGCTTCGATCGAAAGTTAGCCGCAAGGATTTTTTTTTTTACCCTATTGTCGTAAACTATACAATATACATCCATGGTTTATGGCTGGGGATTACATCACCTGTATTTCTCGTCTGCGATGTCAAACCTAGAGAGAGCAGGTGGTGTAAGCTGCGATTACATGCAAGCTTGAATACACGTGAATATAAATACCCTAATTGTAGGCATCACCTAAGTAAAATTCTGTGAGAGAGTTAGGCATCACTAGGCATATCGAGGTCACCATAGTTAACAAACGGCTGCGTGTACTTTAAGGAAACAGGCATTTTCGTTGTAAGATTCTAAACGATAATGCATTTGTATAGAGTTAAAGAAGTAGTTTGAGTCCAAAAGTACTAAGACGTAAAGAAACTACAGCTTGCTAACAAAATTGCATTTTGACACATTGCGCAATTGAATTAACTGTTCTAATAACTTAAATATCGTGTATTTAATAACTCGTTTTCCTGAAGGACAAACACTTGATAATGAGTATTAAATGTTTGCTTATAGGGTGGGTGTTTGGGGTCTCTTGAATTACTTGCTGTAAAAGAATAAGTAAACCAACTTAGTCATTATGTTCCAGTTATGAGTGAGGTCGGTCAGCGCTTAGCATCGATGTCGTCAGCACTGGTGAGTGATGTCATGAGGCGAGTATGGAGCGATGCCAGCATTTTTTTAGGGGGGGGGCGGAGGAGGCGGGATATCCCCGAGAAATAACCGCCGACCAACGGCATCGTCCGTCACGATTCCTACATGCGAAAATCCGGAGACCGACCCCGCCGGGAATCGGACCTGGATCGCCTTGGTGGGAAGCGAATGGTCTGGATATTCGGACACCGCGGCCTCGCCACTTTCTTCCAGATACAAGCAATAACCATCTGTGCGTATTTCTGACTGTAAAACAGGAAATGCTGTTGGCGCGACTCGCTAGCTCATTCGCCTTCCACTATGGCGATCCGTGTTCGATTCCCATTGGAGTCGATCCCTGATTCTTCGCGTTTGAAAAACGTGCTGGAGGCTTACATTGGCTGGCAGGTTTTCTCGAAATATTCCCGTTTCTCTGCCCTTCGCATTCCCTCGCCTCACCACTGTGAGTCTTAAGAGTGAACGTTGCATACATTTTTTTGCTGCAGATTTTAATGAAATTGTGTCTAGAGTTTCTTTCAGTTACTGTTGTTGTGTATCCGTAATTTCGAAATTTTCCCCCGAATTTTAATTAAGATATTAAACTACACATTTAAAACATTTGAAGCCGTTTCATTCATAACTGTTAAAAGTCTCACGTCTGACGCGCTAATTATGCATGCACATAACCTTCTTGTATACCAAAATAATATTTCAAAGTAATAGGTGCAATATTTATATTATAAAATAATTAAATCGTAAACCTCTGCATAATGTAAAAGTGCAGTCTTAGACAAAGTCACCTCTCACCCATTGCTAACACATTACAGAGAGATCGCCTTAAGCCGTTACAGACACAAAGCATCACGGAATATTTTATCGGCTAACACATGTCGGAGCTATATATAGGAAAGCCGAAATTTCATTAGCTAATAGTACCAAATTTTCGAACGTAGCGAGTGCAGACGTTTGGAAAATTTTTTCCACTTAAGTAAATACTCAATTAATCCAAACGGAATTTCAACTATTTGCAAGAAGAAAGAATACTGCATCGTCTGGTACCTAATACATGTCTGTGCACTGTCTGGGAACTCGTAACGAATGTCAGTCATGTTCCGTTTATCAGAAAAACAGACGTTCGATGTTGCTGTTTTAGCCACAGACGAATAATTTTGATTTTGAAACATTTCCCTGGTTTTAGAACAACACGTATTTTATCGAAAATTGTTAACATTGTTTTACCATCATCTATTGGATAACGTTTACAAATATTTTATAATGATTACAATGTTTGTGTTAGACCCTACTATATGAGGTATTGCGGGTTTACAACATACTTTAAAAAATACAGGAAGTAAACAAATACAATCCAAAATCGTCTCTTCATATTTGGAACTAACATACGATTTCCACTCAAACATTCTCTTCGTCCACTACGGGCCGTAATAATATTATGTTATTACATTTTCACCTTCAGGTGTATCCTGCACACATTTCAAAGCTCATGCAGGGAAAATTGTTGGGAATGAAGGGATTTGGTATGGTATCTGTGAATGAAATCTGCGTCCCACTAAGCATAAAATTAATTAATTGTCTAACTTTAACTTGTCCACAAGTAAACTTGAATAGACAATCTTCATAAAACTTGACACCATATACTTTAAATTTTTGTTTCTAGATAAATTTATTGAATGAGACTACATAGTCTTAATTTTTTGAGAAATTCATCAAGCTGGATTATTGAATCCAAAGTCAGTTCCATGTACGGTTTCGGGGTATAGTTATTATCTTTTATTTCGGACTTTCCGCTTGATCAAACAAAATCGCGATCACATGAGAGATACGAATGTTCTCTTACTTGTAAATATTGGTGTACAACATCAAACCTGCGAGTATCTACTACAGCAAGCATAGTTCGACAATATTGTTTTGTTCTGGCCTTATGTCACTCCCGAAAAAATTACAAAATAGCCTTATATGGCCATACTGTCATCTTATCACAGGAAGCGTAAGCCCTTAATTCCTTACTCAGATAACTGCCCTCTAACAAGCGGAGGGAGAATAATCAATATATGATGGTACAGTATAGAAGGAACAATACCTCATTTGGTACATTTATTTAACAAAACGTAACAAAACTTTATATACGGTATGTGTCTACATAGAAACATACATATGCACATATGTGACGTACGGTACTATTGTGGACATCACTCTGTCTCATTGTGCAAGAAGCATTTAAAGACATCATACCCATATACGCATATGTATTCAATGTCCACATCGTGGCTTCATAAGTAGTCGAATATTTTGGATCGGTTCCTGCTGATTGTGTAACGTACTATTGATGTTGAGATACTCTAATTATATCACTGTTGATAAGTAAGCATTTGCGTACAGTATAACACTTAGGTCATTCAGAAATAATTTCCATCAAGATTGAAGGTATTAGGCAAAATTATTAAGCGGTTACGTATTGTTTATTTAACCATTCATTAAATTATATTTCAAATAGATATTTATGAAGACAAAGAAAGCACCGGTATATTGTTTGCAAAATACTTAATAGGGGAATGAGACTATCATAGATTTAAAGACAGCCCTGGAGACAAGAGCAGGTCAGGGGTGGACTGCGAGTCGACCAACCCAGCGCCTCGGAAGGCCTCGTTTTTCACGAGGATGAGTTCGCGACGGTGGCACCTGCGCTCCTGGCCAGGGGCGCTCGGCGGGTTGCAGATGTCAGAAGGGGCAGGATTAATAACCGAATGGCGCTCGGGACAAAGGCCTCACCAGACGTCCGCTCTCCGGCCAAGATTAATGGCTTTCTGCTGCCGGCGTGGCGTGCGTCGAGGTGCCCTTGCCGCGGCAGCAACTCAACAGGCGTCCACCATGGGGGGGGGGGGGAGGTGACGCGTCTCTGCCCTTTGACTCTTCTTGTCTTCTGGGAAACTGTAAGTGATAGCACACGATACACGGCCATGCCTCGTGAAATACTCATCGGTAATGACAGTTCGCTGTTGGCGAAGAACCTCTGAGCATGATCTCTGCACTTGCCTGTCCTGTTCTTGCTTCCTCTACAACAGAAACATCCAAACAGAACGCTGTTCTTTGTGTCACTTGTATACTATAGCTCGCGACAGTTAATTATTGCTACCTAATACTCATATCAAAATTTCGCTCCACAGTTTTGACACTTATATATTATAATTTGTAGTTAAATTTTTTTGTAGAAATCTACTGAGCGGTTTTTTTAGATTTCATCACCCAAAGTACCGCGTTTTTTGTCGTGAAAATAAGCAAAGGTGAAGCAAAATATTTTTTGCTGACGAATGGTACTTTGTTTTTTTTTTTTTTTTAATCCACAGTATTGTGCATCGTGTGACTGCACATTGTCTAAATTTTTTCAAAGCTTTTGTTAAAATAATATTTGAGTGATTAGCATCAGTCTGATAAAAACTCAGGATCCAGCCCCTAATTTATTATTTTGCGTCGGAGAACGCGCCACTTTCATTGCGCACTAGGAATAATGCTTTCGTGTATACTTTTACTCAAGTCATGAAGCACATCCAGATTACCTGAAAAAATAATGCTACGAACATAAATTTTAAATCTCACATAAGAGATATGTATACCTAATGCACGGGCGGTGTTGTACCGTGGCACGTTTCTTCATTTGTACGCGAAATACGCTTATCTCCGAATAATACACATTGAAGCTATGCTTCTATAAGATGTAAAATGCAGCATGCTGATTAAAAACATGACTTTGTAGTCCCTCAAATGGTTAGGAACAGCTTTTTGTATACTGTTGTAACTAAACATAAAAAAAAAAATCACCCGAATTCGTAAAATACAACACAAGAAGTATGCGTTGAACTGTACTACAAAATTTCCGCGAACCGAATCGCAGGGTCGCGCTTGAAGTCCTAAAGAAAAAAAGTGTAATACGAAAACACTGCACGTTAGTTCGGCGCCCCGAGAATAGAAGCATTGTGGTTGCCGTTCAGTATGACAAGCTGAACTTTATTGTTTTTCTGTCTCCGCGCAGCAAACTCGGAAAAGTACTTCCGGTACACATATCTCCTAAATGTGTGAGCTACTGGTACAATATTCTAATGTGAATTATTCGTGGAATACTTATATACGTTTACTTTTATTTTTATATTTATTGCGCATACGTAACATGAAGTTTAAATTTAAATTGTATTAAAAATTGTGAAAATATTATTTTACTATCCGTGTGACATATTATATCCTTCATTTACGTACATAAATATATTTACCATGCAAGTTTTTTATTCACTGCTATACGAAAATAAAACGCAAATCAGTGGAGAGTTGTTTTTTTTTTTTTTTTCAAAGCCTTATGTTCCTTAAAAACGTGTTTTTATTCCGAGCTCTCGGCTTTTGCATCTAGTTCTCAATTTGCTGAACACTTACATGATCTAGAAACGGCATATAATACACCAAATTCTTGAACATTGAATGTTACTTGGCTACTGTCCGTGCGCAATGTGGTTTCCAGGTACTTACAGAACTACCCAAGGGTTTTACGAGGAATTTCACTGCAGATATTTGAACAATTAATTTACATATGCCCCACTAAAAGTTTAGTTGTTCCAGCGACACGACCGACACATTGCACTATAGTTAAGGGCCGTATCTATGTGAATTTTTCTAAAATAATACGTAAGTTATGGAGAGGAGTTTTCAGGGAAAAAAGTTCTTCACATTTAATTGTAAAATTTTAATATTAACTTTACACTTTGTCTAGTAAATTTTACACGCAAAATGTGCTTAGCTTCTCATATGAAAGTTATTAATCTTCAAAAAATAGTCACGTATAATACTATTTTGTTTGAAAGACTTAATATAAAATGTATCAATTGAAATTGCCTAGTTTTAAGTTTGATTCTCCATCTAAATTAATTTTCATGCAATCAACTCAAATAGTGAATCGAACACGTTTCCGAACACATTACGTGTACAGTTAGATTGTGGGCAAGTTATAGTTTGACTGAATTAACTATACAATAAATTATAATTTCCGGTAAACAAGCAGAGATAATCATATATTTGATGCAAACTGTCGTCGATGACAATACACTTTACATGGTACTCTGAAATTGCTTCTTTCGAACACGATCAAGCTCAAGAACGGTTAAAGCGAGTTTTATGCTGTTCGGATCATCACTGCTTCTTGACCAGGCTAAGCTGACTGAGTAACTACTTCAGAGCGTCATTTAATCTACGATCTGCTTTGATTGGCATGTTGTCCGTTAGCAAACCGTTGCAAAAATGGTGGCGGACAGTGGGACCTTGTTTAGCAGTGTATAGAAATCTTCAAGTCAGTCGCCGCTTATTGGCTTCCAGAGGTTGTTAATACCAACCCCATGTCTGTTTAGCTCTTGAATGTTACGTCAGGTTCCCTATTGGCCTGTCTGCCGGCTAGCAGGGCAGCCACTTTACGCTGATTGGTTTGTAGGCGTTTTCACAATGTTGCTGACTAGCGAAGCCATTTTTCTGGCGTTTGTGATTGAGCTTACTGTTCCGTCGGCTATTTCAATTCAGTATTCCTAAATATTCTGTGACGGTGCTCTTGGTAACCACCCAACACGGCTTCACAAAGGGAAGAGGTCATCGTTCACCGTGAACCACTCTGCATCTGCCAATGCGCGCTTTGATGGATAAACAGTTTAATTAAAGGGGCCCTGCAATAGAGCCGAGCGTGCGCGCGTTTCCACGCGTGATACTGCAGTGCTCGCGAGAGACGAGTCGACTATCCCTGACACAAAGGTAACGACGGAACGAGTTGTTACTTTGTCCTAACATAATTGCCGATATCCCGTCATTTCCTTTTGCGGGGAAGCATTTCCACTCGACTGCACGATTGATTGGATGCAGCAGCGTTCCAAAGTGCTGCGCGTGCGAACATGTGCGCGTGCGTGTATGTGTGTGTATATATATGTGTGTGTGTGTGTACCACTACTTTACACAAGGGTAGGTACTGAGCGATGAATTGACCATAGCCCTTATTAAAGGGTATGGAAAGGCAAGACGTCGAGCAATTAACTGGAATACACAATCGTCGACATAATCTTAACTACTCATCATAATTCGATGAGACCTTCTTTGTTGAGTAGATATTTTATTTGCGGACGTATGTTTATGAGCACTGGCGGTAGTATGCTTTGCTTTCGAGTAAAAAATTAAAAACCGTTTTTAGAAACATAAGAGTTTGAAGCCATAAAATCCGTAAAAATGGAAAACTTTAAATTTAATAGTTTTAATGTGATAATATCCAGGCCTCTATAGTAACCGATTTACATAAATACTCGCGGTTTGATTTAAAAATAAAAATTTTGAACGTCCACAAAGCTCTGCGCGAGAGGTTTTGGGATAAAAAAAAATTATTTTCAAATTCAAACACGAGTATTGTTTAAATTCGATTGCAGAGACCTGGATATTGTCACATTAAAACTATAAAAATTAAAGTTTTCTATGTTAATGGATTTTTGTGGCTTCAAGCCCTTATTTTTCTGAAGAAAAAAAATTACTCGAAAGCAAAACGTACTACAGTCTAGTGCTCTAAGAAGAGACGTCCGCTAATAAAATATCTACTCAGCAAAAAAGTTTCATCGAATTATGACGAGTAGTTCAAATTTGATAGACGGCTGAGTATTTCAGTCGTTTGCTCGACGTCTTGTCTTTGAATGCCCTTTAAGGAACGATCTCAGCAGTCACCTTGATATGTTTGGAAAATCCATGGAGACCTAAATGAGGACGACCCGAGCTGGGAATATAACCTGTGTCTTTGCGCGTAGGAGTCTAACGTGTTACCATTTCACCACTTTGCCCTGTGTTTGTATAAGTGGGTCGATTGTTATTGCCGACATGATCGCCAATAAGTGGTAATTGTATTATTTCACAAAGCGGGTTTTGTCTTAAAGTGATATCTTGAAATGTGACTCAGGCCCAATGAATATAATTTAACATGTAAATACCTGTTTTTGTTCTCATCCGATACTCCGAGGTAGGCAGCAACCTTAAGTTAAGGTTAGCACAGGTGTCGAGCGCTGTGCTGCGAAGAATGTCGTCGCCCGTTAAAGACAGTTTTAGAAATTAGAATAGAGCGCCGTACTCAAAACCACTACGATACTACTATTGATGTGTCTGAATCGACAACGCGACCAAGTTGTGTGCCTTAATATTTAGGGATTGAGAGTTTTAATTTACTGGAGTGGAGCAGCGCAATGAAACCCTTAACGTAGCTCGGTAAATTTGTCTGTTGTTTACGTGTACTTTTCCCGCGCTTTGTTTGAAACCAATCATACATATACAACGGACATTACAATGGGAAATATAAGAGAATTTCTTAAGCCCATAGGTACCAATTTACGTTGATTCTGCGAATATTACTTTGTAAATCTTAAAAATGATCTGACAACGTAAACCCGCTGATAATATACATATATATTTTTTTTGTTTTAAATTATTTTACCTTGTAGTCTACATTAAAAAAAAAAATACAATATATAGTTTAGGAGAACGCGTTTACACTCAGTTAATTCAGGATGGGATGCAGGAATACATAAACCTACCCGAATTGACTCTCGTGCTCTCGAAAATTATTAAATCGGTAGCTATAGTATACATGAAGAGGAACTAAATGTTTAACTTTAAAAAGTAATTTCCGATAGTAAAAGTAAAGTTCCCTTTAAAATGTCGTTAGAAATTGAAAAGGATGAAACACTGAATATTTTTAATTTTGCTTGACCCTCCATCTTATTAACTATCTCCGTCGGCTATGTTGGTTCCCTATCGACTGTTTTGGTTTGTAATCTCTCTACTTTTTAGCTGCTAAGTACGCTGGTGTCATTTGTGGTAGGCAGCCACATGTTACTTTAAGCCCTCGACGAAAAAGAGGCGATGTTATAAGTTTGACGCCTTTGTCTGTCTGTTTATCTGTCTGTGGCTTCGTAGCTCCAAAACGGATGGACGCATTTCAATGATGTTTTCAAAATTGAAAACTACTATTATCGGGACGGTTCTTAGCTGTATTTGATGAAAATCTGTCCAACTGTTTAAAGTTTGAGTTCTTAAATTTGTAAGTGTGAGAATTTTATAAACTTAAAATGAAGTTGTTTTACATTTGGTTACTCGAAGCACCACAGAGAAATTGTCATTCTTAGTACACCACGATATCCTGCACTAGGGTTGACTTTCCTAGGCGTTGACTACTTAAAAATGTTTGAGTTATGGTTCCTAGTAGTGTTCCAGTTAAAGAAAATATGATTTTTACTGTTATTAAACTCCGATAAAAATTAGAGGTATTATAAGTTTGGCGCTTATGTCTGTCTGTGTGTCTGTATGTGGCTTCATAGCTCCCAACTATATGGACATATTTCCTAATGAATCTTAGCTCTATTTGATGAAAATCTGTCAAGCTGTTTAGTTATGAGCTCTTTTCCGTATTAACGGTAGAACTTAATAAATATAAAATTAAATGTATATTTTACTTGAATTTAAAATAATCATAGATGAATTAAAGTTAAAAAAATATATACATAAATATAGCCTGAATTAACAAAATCATTTCTTAAAACGTACTGCTAACCCTTAAAAGCGTGAAACGACTTCTGAGTAAGCCAAACAGGTAGTTTAAATTAGCAAATTTGAAACAAAATAAGGAACTATAACAAAACATTACATTGTGTGTACACTTGTGGCGATTCCAAAATATAAGCATGAATCTTAAATTACTGTAACTTTTAATTCTGGTCTTTATTCGTTGATTTCCGTATAAGTCTGCACGGCAATTGGTAGTGTTCGTGGATAACGATATTATTACAATGTTGATGTCAAGTAAATTAGCAATCCGTTGTATTTATTGGTGACGTAGGGTTTCGGACCCGATGTGCCAGAGTACAGGAGTCGCTATTACTGGCTATTAAGGTCATGATCTTTCATTTATTTCAAACCATTGCAAATAACTTGGATATTTTATAACCAAATGATTTGAAAAAAAAAATTTGAGACTATGTACAGTCATACGATTCACAATTCTGCTGGTGCGTTTTTTTAAATAATGTACCGTTTGCTAGCAAAAAAATATTTGCTTCATTTTGGCTTATTTTGACAGCAAAATATGTGCTATTTCAGGGGCAAAATTCTAAAAATAGATTTGGAGTATTGCAACAGAAAAATTCAGATACAAACGTTGCCATATAAGACTTAAAACTGCCAGAATGAATTTTTGATATGTGTATTAATTTTCATTAAAAAATATTTTCGAAACCACTGTTAAACTAAAGATCGAGGCCATTCTCATGCTACACATATCCCCCGTGCATGGAAGGAAGATAAAACTGACGCTTTTACCTCTCGATATTCTTATAGCGCAATCAATAAAAGCAATTTCACACCGACTTATTAAATTCATGTGCCATCACTTTACGTAGGCGTGTCTACATTCAATAATATATAAAAAGAATACCCGGCGAATGTTTTAATCGGGTAGGAGGAGTCACACATATATTATACAAACTTTTAAATGAGGAATGAGAACCTGTAGTTTGGATGTTTAATTTTATTTGAACCAGAGTATAATAATGTTATTTATATGTGTGGAACTTCTTGGTGTTTCTGTGGTTCATTCTTAGCTGACACTATGAAATTTCACAGTGTTTAGACATTCGAAAATCTATTTTACGGCGAGGAGACTCTCAAATCACCCAACTTTAAACTGCTATCGCTTAATTTTATACTACCCTTAATAATCTTGTTAAGTCTGAGTTGCACTTCGCTCGAGCTATCCAATTGACAAATCACTAAAATTAAAGAGAAATACTCAGCAAATGGAGAGAGAGAGCTAGATTGGAGAAGGATAGGAGAAGCGAATACACTTAAATCGTGTTAGTGGAATGGTTGAGACGTGTGTGAAGCAGTGGTCCACTTCATCTGCTTGAAAGCTCCACACGAAGCACGCCACAGCACTCAGATAGATGGAGTGAGATCGTGCAACGAGGGAGATCCCCAGATTCCTCGCTGCACCACAGCGACACTTCCACGGTCAAACTGACGAGCAAGTTCGTCCTCCCTCCGTCTGTACTCACCCTGCCAAACCTTCTGCTGAGATACTGAGTGGAGGGCTTCTTGTTCTCTCAGCAACTGTTAGTTCTGTGATTGCTACACAATATTTTATCTCAAATATTTGTTTGCAAACTTGTAATGCCGAAGAACTCAGAAAATGCCGGCGTTAAAATTGATCTTTCTTAGTTACTACAAAAATGATTCGACTGTAAATATAGAACCAAAATAATGTAAATAACAACAGAGAAAAGAAAAATTTCGTTAAATAATATCTAGTGTAATCATAAAAATTGTTACACTTTTGTGTATGAAGTTATAATTGAATTCCACAGAATTTGGTTTGCCACAGGGGTACAATAATAACTGAGGAACTGGCAGCATATACAAATGGAGTCTTCAGCGCTGGTCATGGGTGACATTAGGTGAGTTTGGAGCAGCACTGGAACGAACGGACAGGGGAAACGGGAGTTCCCCGATAAAACCCGCCAACTAACGGCATCGTCCGTCATGATTCCCACATGCAGAAATCTGGGGACCGACCCCGCCGTGAATCGATTCCAGATCGCCGCGGTGGGAGGTAAATGGTCTAACCATTCGGCCACCGCGGCCCCTTTATAAAATGGAGTCCTAACTCCCATGTTATATAACGAAAACCTTATTTTCGGGGAGGAGTTATGAAGTTCGTTATAATTTCCCCCTATCTAATACCAACGTTAGAATACGCATCATGAGATGGACACGGGAAAAAAAATTTGTGGCTGTTAGAAAATATGTTGTTAGTACCGAGAGAGCCAAATATTTTTTTGCGCTCACCACAAAAACGTTTGGGGCTCACCACTAAAATATTGTGGTCACCAAGAAAATGTTCTGTATTTACCACAAAGTAATTTGATTGTCTTAATACGTATAAAATGTTTCTTTCAGTGGAGAGAGTGTCCATAACATAATTTTCGCTGTTACATTAAATACCAACATAATAAATAAATCTAAGTATTTGTTTATGCATTGAGTTAGTACATATTCATAGTTACATTCTATATGTATCATTACAGCAGTACATATTCATAATTACACTACGATACGTATCATTACAGCATTTATGTTTCGTTTTATAAGTTTATCGTCGGAGGGAAATTTCGGCAATCTTCTGTGAAGGATTTGTTCACCCTGTTCCAGTTACGAGGGCCCGCTGTGGAAAATCATAAAATCTTACACAGGTTGCACTTTGTTTAAGACTTTCCTCTACCTCCCACGGAGAAACAAAATTCCAAACAAGATGAGTTTGCTCGTTTTAACGAGGTTAGGTGTACAGCAAAGTAATGCACCCAGTAAACTTTTCCACGCGTGATCTTTCTTTGTTACTTATACATGTGTGTTTGTGTGCGTGTGAGTGTGTGTGTGCGTGAGGGTGAGGAGCTCAATCAGAAGAATGTATCACTTTACCACGCAACTAATCAAAAACAATAATATAAGAAATAAAAAAATAAAAAGTTAGATACTCAATTACCAAACTCGTTATCCGATAAGCTTATTAAATTTGCATCAATACATAACTACAATACCCGGATTAATAATTATTTTCAGTTGCATCTACATAAAGAACAAACTTACGAGCTCTCGTTCACTTACATAGCTAGATAAGTTTGGAATGACCTTACCGGGAGACCTGAAAAACGCCTCGCATCATGGTTTCAGGGGTGGGTGTCAGTCCTCGGTTTTGGAGCCAACAGTAATGTAAAGACAATCAAAGTAGTAAAAAGTTTCACGATTATGTAAAAGTGAATTAATATATTAATGTAATATTTTTAAGTAACCAACTTTTAGGTTTATTTATGCTTGTATTATCAACGCGTTCATTGAATTCATGTAACTGTATTCATTGCATTCATATAATGTAATTAACTATTATCATATTAGTTGTAATTGTAATTATAAAAGCGTACTAATTGTAAAACAGCGTAGAGCAGAATTTGGACGCTAATAAATAACCTAGTCGTAGGGACGGTAGCGTCTTCCAAACCAGAGGAAACGTGTTCGCTGTTATTGAACTGCAATCTCGCTCGCAAACAGTATCGCGCGCACAATAGAAGGCGTCCTTGCATGCAAGTCGCAAGAGCTCGATGTCGGAGCCTTTAGCAAACCCCTGTCACGTCGTCCCAAGCAGTGGTTATTGGTTCCAGAGAAGACTTGTGGGAGGGTGCCCATACTCGACCCGCAGCCAGGCAGTACACAGCTGCATTGCGGGAAGCAGATGTTGCAGGCGCTTCACAGCGCTCGCTCGCTCCGCTATGTTTCGTTTCATAAGTATTTCAATTACTTCTTGTTAGGTAACGTGCTTCCGTAACTAGCACGTGTTGCAGATTTCACGGGGTAGTTCCATTATTGAAGAAAGTCATTATCACGCTATACCTCCACTTTAAATGTGTGTATGTGTGTGTGTGTGTCTATATATATATATATATATATATATATATATATATATATATATATATATATATATATATATATATATATATATATATATATATATATATATATATATATATATATATATATATATATATATTAGTGGTATAAATTTATAGTGGTGTATGTCAGTTTAAATAGTTTTCCCGTAAATAAATATTTCCAATACTCAAATGGTATTCAAAATGTGAATAACAATTACACTACTAATTATTTCTAACTTACACCACTGTGAATCTCAGCCTCTCATATATGTATATATATATATATATATATATATATATATATATATATATATATATATATATATATATATATATATATATAATTTTTAACAGTATGTGCTCTTAGGTTAATTCACTATCGTAAGCAAATGTAAAAACGAAAAAGTAACGTATACGCGTATAAAAGTGATTAGCATAAATCAATTACGATGGATTAAAGTGATTGTGTGACTGATGATATTCCCAGCTCATCCCTTCAACAACGTCTTCCTTTCCGCGATGCTCCTGAGGGACCCATGCAGTCGGCAAATTAAACAAGCTTGGTAAGTTGGCAACCGCTCTTATAGCATATGCCATAGATACCAAGAAGGGCGGCTGAGCGAACAGTATTTGTGCGGGCCACATGCTGAAAGAAAAAAAACTGAACCTTATGAAAATAACCGACCACTCGCCTCGCGTCATGACTATTCGTGTTCGATTCTTGGCGGGGCTGGTGCCAAATTTATCGCTTTTGGGAAACGTGGCAATGTTGCCGCAGGACGGGGGTTTTCTAGGAGTACTCCTGAACTTCCCGCCCATGCATTCCTCCACTGCTACGTTCTTTGGTCTCGTCTCATGTCATCTCGAAGAACAGCAGACGCCTACGTGCTCAGGTTGAAAGTCAGCTTCTCTGCTTGTGATACCCTGAGGAATTTCTTAGAATAGTACATGTTATATGTTATGTATATGTAGTTTTAATTTTTTTGTTATATTATTAAAATAAAAAATTATACCATTATTAGATCAGGTTTCTTTGTTGTTATTTTATTAATAATATTTGATTCTGACTTTATTATTATTATTATCGGTTTCACACCCTACTCTATATACGTGTATTTAACGCAATAAGGACTTTTTTGTTTTATTTGTTTAAATACATGTTGATTTGTAGAGTAGTATATCTGACTTACAGTGTAGTGCGCTTTTTAAAATCGTTGTTTACTAAATAAAAAAAATCTTAATGTCTCAAATATTAACTTCAGTATACAATAGCTATAAACCGTGTAAATTACCCTCATATCGTCTTCCTTTTAAGTATTAAAATATTGTATCATAATTGTTAAAACTGTATAGGCGAAACAGTGTACTTTAATCTTTAATATTATGTCATAAAGCGATAAGGCAACAAGAGGTGAGTTGTCGGCGAGGAGACTGTACGCCAATCAAGTTACTTGCGCCTAGAGGCTAAGGTTAGTAGTGATGCGCGAGGTTTCTAGTCCTTACTGGTTCTACACTTCTAGGCCTCGAACCCGGAACATGACCGTTTACCCAGGTTACCAAATTAACTTCAGTCCCTTCGTATAATATGTACACGTTGATATAATCTTTGACAGAACTGTGCAATGCGAGTGCATGACTGGTTTTAGTTTCTTGGACATACTGTATTGCAAAAATGAATGACTGTCAAAAGAAAACTAAACAAACAATAGAAAATCATAAATAAGCAAAGTATGCTTTAGTCAGAAAGATACATACACAAGATGAAATTCCAAAATGTAATCGGGTCAAATAAAACAAGGAACAAACAGATAATAAATGAAAATAAAAAATTTAAATCGTCGTAACACTGTTTGTCTGGAAAACTACTGTGTTTTGTTTCGTCTCATCGTTGTGTCGTTTGTCTTTTCTGTTTGTGTCTAATATCTGTTGTGTTTTGTTTCGTCTCTTCGTTGTGTCGTTTTGTTAATTTTCTGTTCGTGTCTGATATCTACTGTGTGTTTTTTTTTGTTTCTGTCCCATCGTTGTGTCGCATGTTATTTGGCATTTTAATTTTTTGATTTTAATTTTTTATTTTCATTTATCATATGTTTGTTCCTTGTTTTATTTGACCCGATTCCATTTTGGAATTTCATGTTGTGTATGTATCCTGCTGACTAAAACATACTCTGCTTATTTATGGCTTTATATTATTATTTGTTTAGTTTTCTTTTGACAGTCATTCATTTTACTATGGAGTATGTCCAAGAAACAAAAAACCAGTCATGTACACGTTGCATAGGAAGCATACACATGCGTAGTACTCAACAAAGAGAAAAGCAGTGTAAAATGTCAAGTTTTTCCGCCCGGTGGAATTAATTTGTGAGCCTTGCTTCAGCTTTTTGTTATGAAAGACTCTAGCGCCAAAAACCACCCTTACAGTTCAGATGATGTAATGAAACAAACATTGGATCAGCTGTACTGCAGAAAAGAACGAAGTGTTAGTTATTTATATTTTAAAGCACCTGGCACTAACGTACAGTGCAACTCTGTCTATTTTTAAATGTAATTTTAACTCCTTACGTTTCTGTAAGTTTTAAAACTTAATCCTTACAATAATTTCATGGAAATGTAATTTGTTTATGAGTAATGTGTCTACAACAGGCCTACAGTATAAAATGTTATGTGTTTCAGTTAAATTTAGAGGCAACGGAATCGCTAAAGGCAACACGAACTGAAACCTAAAAAGTATCATCCACATTTACGACTATCCATTACTATATCAAATTATTTGTCACATCAATTTGCTCTCTCAAATAACTACTGTACACTGAGAACATCAATAGCGAGATATAATGTCATGCAATTATTTTGTTGAGGAAGACATCACCCGCATGTCCTTTACTCGTTAAAAAAATTCAAGTTCCTGACAGTAAACACACATTTTCAAACTATAAAGCAAAGAATTTCATCACCCGTTTGATAAAAGTAGCTATGTATTTAGTTTCAATTAGTTTCACTGGGTTTCACGCTTCCAATTTAATAAAAACTTAATTCCCGTAGCAATAGGTGAAATCATATGCAATTTTGTTCCTTCATGTTAATTAACTATTAAGGTGTCAGCCTGCTCGGCCGCCAAACGAAATGCAGAGCTTCGTCCATTACAATATTATTCGAAAACTGCTAAGTCTTTGTAAGTTATATCTGCTTAGGAATAACATTCAAAGAACGTTACACTTGAGTACACCCATTTCAGAGTGAGTGAAAGATTTTTGGTCAACGCTTAACATCGAGGTCTTTAGCGCTGGTGAGGGGTGACATGAGGTTGGTATGGAGCAGCGACGGAATGAAGGGACTGGGGAAACGGGAGATCCCCGAGAAAACCCGCCCACCAACGGCATCGTCCGGCACGATTCCCACAAGCGAAAATCCGGGGACCGACCCCGCCTGGAATCGAACCCGGATCGAGGTCTGACCCCTCGACTACCGCGGCCACACACCTATTTCAGATCATTCGTGTGTATACAGTGGATATTTTTTCGCTGCCTAAAAATGGCGAAGTTGAGCGTCTTTGTGAGCCTTTTTATGTATGAATATCATGGCGATATAAAATTTAAAATATATGGGCGTGTGTAATACACATTCGTCTGTAATATTGAGTTATATAATTACAGGGTCACCAATAAATGTCTCACAGAGGCGAATTGTTGGGGAGAGACTGCACGCTAGTTCAGTGACTTGCGCCTAGAGGCTAAGAGAAGAAGCGGTACACGTGCCGTCTCGTCCTTACAGACACCGCACTTCTAGACCTAGAACACGCTGAATAGGTTCATCCTGACGGCCATCTTAGGAGGGCGTAGTAGATAAATGAGCGCTGAGTTCTTCAATCAGATTTACATGTTTTTGAAAGTCAATATAGAAAAACTGCAAAACAACAATCCTAGATAAATGATATTAGCCAACTTTATGAGCAAAATTGTACGATATTTCGGCGTTAGATTGTTCTTCAGATATACGTTAATCGAGAATCGAGAAAAAATTTTTCTCAAAAAGTTGGTGAAAACTATTGCCCGGGATTGCTGTTTTTTTTTTTTTTTTTTTTTTTTTTTTTTTTTTTTTTTTTTTTTTTTTTTTTTTTTTTTTTTTTTTTTTTTTTTTTTTTTTTTTTTTTTTTTTTTTTTTTTTTTTTTTTTTTTTTTTTTTTTTTTTTTTTTTTTTTTTTTTTTTTTTTTTTTTTTTTTTTTTTTTTTTTTTTTTTTGCAAATTGGCTTCGAGAAACCTACAATTCTGAACTGATGCTTTTAGCACTGAATTATATACCATGCACTCTTAAAAGTTTTTATTGACTTCGTAAAACAGGTGCCGTTTGGAATCAAAATGTTTTTTTATTAAACGCATAGGCCTACAGTAGGAAAACATTACAAACTCTTTAAGTACAGATATTGCAAAATATTACAGGGAATATACAGTTCTTTTTAACTTTTGTTCGTATTTGTAAGCGAAAGTGTTCGGCGCGCTACCGTGATGAAAGTCTTTGGAAAAGTATTTCAGTTAGCAAAAAACGTTCCCGTCAAACATTTTAATTGCATGAAAATTCTCTTTGATGTTACGATGCTGTGCGTTTGTGTTGTCAAAACAGAAAGTTTTTTTCCAGTACATCTGTGAAGAATAAGGGTACGTCATGACGTCTGTTAATGAGGCTGTGGACATTCAAATAACCGTCCTTTGAGACCTGAATGTCTATAACACTTGCGATTTCAATTTTACGTCGAAAAGTTGCTGACATTCTTTCTCATTTGATAAGTTGTCGAGGGCGACATTTCCTTTTATAGCCGACCTGTGGATTGGATGTTTTGAAATCTGTAAATTATTAGGGAGACCTTTCCGTCCTCTTAAAGCTCTTTTAATGAGTTCTGAAACTAAAAAAAAAAAAATTAAAAACTGAATTCTTAGAGAAGACGTTCACAGAATAAAATTGCAACTGTTTTAATAATTTTTATGTTTGTACGAGACATTATTTGTTTTGTAGACATACATTATGGCTGTTTCTCATTATAATGAAATTTATTTTCGCTTTGAAAGTTTTTGTATAGTTGCATGTCACAAAGTCCAAATTTGTATAAAACGGGTTTATGCAAGAGAGTAAAACCAGATGATTTACAAATATACAAAATGGCAATCCCAGACGCAATTTTTCCCCGACTTTGTAAATCATATACCTTTAATGACGCATTCCTTTCAGCGTGATAATTTTCCGGGCATTAGAGATACGAAAATTACCAGAATCACTTAAATTTGGTTAACACATCTGACTGAAGTACAGTACTTTATAGCATCGTTTGTTTTTGCTCTTATGTGTGTTTATGCTGTATATTACTTATGTGTGTAAAGTTGATTTATGCCTCATATCCTCTTAAAGCTAACAGTCACTGGCTGAGAAATTAATTTTAATATTAATTCCTGCAGAAGATCGCCACCTACAAAGCACTTCAAATGTGTTACAGTGTGTTGGTAAAACATTTTTTTTTTCAAAAATCACAAGCTCCCAGTGTACCTGTTTCACACTGACATACTTCAAAATGTACTAATCGGACGTATGTGAAACTCACATAGGAACGTACAATGAACTCTGCTACAGACTTCCCGCCAATAGTATGATATGATAACTCCTTTAACTCTCATAGTAAAAACGATCTGACACACAAGTTCAGTAATTGGCTGGTTGTGGCGATGTGTAAATTGATGTGTACTTCAAGGTCATCCTTATAGCTCCTTCACCTTTGAGCCTCTGATGCTCTGGTAGGCGGCGCACTTAATGGATCGAAATTGGCAATACTTACAAACAAATGTTTATATGGTAAAATATTGTCGTATGCAGAACATTACATGTTTATAATGTGGCTATCTAAAATGTTAAATAAAATTTATATTAATATGCCAGAAAAAATTAGCAAATATTTTTTAAATGAGTTCTACCTCGACGGCTCGTAAGAAAGTTTACCTGGAACCCTTTTCCTTTGAAAGAACTGTCTTCGAAATCAGTCCATTGACAGTTTAGATATTTAAACATGCAATCTTAATTTTAACATTGTGACAGCAAAGAAGGTAGGCATAGCATTTAAGGCCATGCCGGTAGTTTTTTTCACGTTGGTGCAAAAAACTCAAAAAGTTTTCAACCAAATGGGTTGAAAAAAATTGAGAGCGTGTGAAGTCATACTATGCACAATTATATGTATGATTTAAAAAAAAATGAGTCGTTTGCCAGTAAAAAAAAAATATTTTGTGCCATTTTGCCTCATTTTCATGCTAAAATATGTGATACTTTGGGTGCAAGAATCTAAAAATCCATTGTGTTCATTGCAACGGAAAAATTCAGATAGAAACTTTGATGTATTAGTGACAAAACAATGCAGCGATTTTGTGATAGAGATATTAGTTCATTTTGGAAAAATTATTTTCGAAATCACTGCAAAACTACCAGGCATGGCCTTAACAGCTTCTCCTGATCTAGATCATGGACATACTATATTCTGCCAGCAAGGCAGCTTTCTCAACATTTTGGATATGGGGCTGCTGTGGCCGAATGGTCAGACCATTCGCCTCCCACCAAAGGCGATCCGGATTTCGATTTCCAGCGGGGTCGGACCCCGGATTTTCGCATGTGGGAATCGTGCCGGACGATGCCGCTGGTCAGCGGGTTTTCTCGGGGATCTCCCGTTTCCCCCCACCATCTCATTCCGGCGTCGCTCCATGCTCACCTCATGTCACCCTTCACGAGCGCTAAGGACCTCGATGTTGAGCGCTGACCAATATATATATATATATATATATATATATATATATATATATATATATATATATATATCAACAATTTGCCGTAAAGTTTTGCCATACGTACCAGAATTATTGTATTTGTACTAGTTTTTGTCGCTCGGTACCAGTTACCAGATTTTTATTTTTCGTCTTGGTACGCAGTATTACCAGAATTTCAATTGCCACAAAATATTTGTGAAATTTAATTTTGCATTGCGAATAATTGAAATTACATTTTATTTACTTTGACTTGTAAGATGAATTTTATATGCCAACACCATTAAAAAAATTTAAAACTGTTTTTGACTGGGCAAAAACTTAAGCATAGAGGCAGGTAAGAATCTAGTGGGTATTTGGTATTTAATTTTAAAAAAATGAAATACTGTATGCTCTTACACATTTAATAATAATAGTGTATAAATAACCATAACTATTAAAAGTAAAATAACAATTAAGTTAATTTGGTACCGTATATCAGTGTAATTTACACCAATAGTAAATAACAAAAAACCAAGACGTAAAATGTATTTATATTAGTATACCAGAATTTTTTGAATAATGCCAGATTTTTGTTCTGGCTCGTACCAGAATTTTAACTTCTCTGTCAGGCACCACACGCCTACGAATCAGAGTCGTCCGCTGTTCACGTGCTGCTGTCACAGCAGTTAGTCATGGACCAATCGAAACAATATGATGTGCTTAATCATTTTAAGATAAGCAGGTTAATAATTGCTGAGTCAAACTGTGAACTATAATTTTTACTGCTGCGCTTAATTTTATATACTACAAATAACTTATAAAAGCGAAGCATGTTGTATTCACATTTGGGAGAACCCTAGTTCATTTATCAAATCTGACCAACCTGATTTCGATTTTGCATGGTTTCTCGAAGTCGCTCCGGGCTATTCCAGGCACGGATCTTTAATGTATGCGTTGGCCAATTCCACTTCCCATTCTTGTCCTTGAATAAATGTGTGTAACCGTCCCTAATGACATCGCTGTTGACGAGAATTCAATGTCACTAAAAAAAATCATATTCTCTAAAGAAATACGCTTTAAATACTCTTTTAGTAAAAAAAACAAAACAAAAGTATTTCCTTACTGCAGTAAGAACCCAGTAATACAAGTCGACATATTATGCCTGGATTATGAATAAATTTCAATTAAATTAATATTAATTAATTTAAAATTTTACAATTAGCTGCTTAAAATTAATGAATTTCAAATTTTACAATTAGCTACTTGCATCACCAACCAGTCTGAACATTTAGCTTGCTAAAACTTTCAGGTATGATCGAATTAGTATACTAAATTTATAACATTTTTGTTAGTTAAATATTTAATATTTTTTAAGTAAAGAATTTTGCTATATACTTTTATATAAATATCGCAAAACATAGATTAGTAAACTGTATATTTGAAAAATAGCCTTACATATGGAAAGTGGCGTTATACCTAGCTGAGGACCAGGTTATGCTTATGTAATGCTTTCCACGTTTTAAATGTTGGAGCGTTAATCCGTTAACTGGGCTTAGATAACGAAACAGAAGACTAAATAGGTTAAAGACTATTCACGGTTAATTGAACACTTTTGAAGTCGTAGTTACTATAGTTCTTTCGTCCCATTTGTGTACTTCCTCCACTTTTTATAAAATGGCAGTGTAAACAAACTAAACGCACTGTATTCAAACCTAAACGACCAAAACCATAATTTAATATGTACAGACATTATTATTCTGGACAAGATAGTGTCAAAAAGTGCTTACTTGGATGTGAACAGCTTGTAGACGTGTTGAGAGAGCTGCGGCAGCTCAGAAGCTGGGAGGCAACGATCATACAAGAAGATAGTTGAAGCTCTCGTTAAGAACTGAACAACGAAATTTCAGTCGATGTTGGCCGAAGATACACGAAGTGTAAACTTGCAACATCAGATAACTAGGGAGAAGAAATATGTACGGGTTCACATACCTGTGTGCTAGTAATGTAAGTGTTCTCAGGCAGACACCAGCTGCTTCTTGACTTGTCGTTGGCACAGTGATATCACGTGACTGAGCCTGCATTAAGTTGCTTGGCCAACTGCCATCCAAGAGTCGTCAAATAAGTCTAGAGCCAATCGTTAAAATGGCACTGAGTCCTAGTTTGTGCCCGAAAAAGTGAGTTATTATGGTCTCTGCAGATAACTAATTAAAACAGCGTTTTCACTTTCTTGTGTCGGTAGAAAGCATGCCAGATGCTAAGTTTTATTTTATTTATTTCGAAAATAATGCGTATTCGGGGTATATTTTCTGAATTAAGCTATGCTGCACATGAATTTGGCACATTATTAAGCGTTTTTAAGCGCTGTATTGATTTTTTTCAAGCGAGTGTCTATTAAAATACGCCAAGCATATTCAGGCAGCTGTTCTTACGAAACGGGCAAATAATGCTGTATTGACACCATCGAAATTCAGTCGTATAGTAAAAATAAATAGCTTCTTGATTGTCAACAAGCAAATACGCAGCGATAAGTTATATATTGGCGTACTTTCATGCACTGCAGTAGTTGTAAAACCAAACTGGAGGCCTTTGAGATGTGGCTGTACTGAAGAATACTGAGAGAGCTATGGACAGATTTACTAACAAGGACATTCCGCGCAAAATGAATGCAGGAAGCTACAACATCTCTTCCACGCAATGTGGAATGGGAACAAGTATAAACTGCTGCAGATCATTCTTCAAGGAAAGATACCGATAGAAGAGGACGAGGAAGGAGACGAACATCTTGGCTTGGAAACTTAAGGTGGCTGCCTGAGTGGACGCGTTTTGAGCGTTCCAGGCTCAGAAGTGAGGAAGCAGTAAGGGCGACACAGCACGCGTATCACGCCTCACCGTGGCCTCTAGACGCAAGTCACTGAACTGGCGCTTCTCGCCAACAACTCGCCTCTATGAGACCTGTAGCGGTGATCCTATCATTTTATGAAGTAATATTAAAACTATACCTTGTAAAAAATTCTGCGACAAGATTTTCATACCGAAAAATGACAGAAGAAAGAGCAATCTTCGCCATTTCCGGTCGCTAGAAAGCATTCTTTAGTGCGCAGTAGTTAACCTGAAATAACTATACAACCATGTAACACAGTATTAGGATAATGTTGTGACGGTCGATGCTCTTCACATCGCTCGGCGGCCTTGGCAGGCGGCCACCTTAAAAACAAGGTTTTCACACACGAGCGCGGAACATTTTCGAACAAGCAAAAATTATATAGATATGATGGTCGCCAACATGCGCAACGGATAGGCACTATAAGAAGAGCTGTAAGACTGTGTAATACATATGCCAGGGACATCTTCGGGAAAGGGATTTTGTTTTTCCTGTTCGAGTTGCGGCGGGTCCTGCTGGGAGGCTACGTGCCGGCGACTCTTGTCGTCGAGTATTCAGGTCCAGTCCGCAGTCCCCTGGGGCAAGTAGGAGTCGTGTCCGAAGAAGACGGGAAGCACTTGGCAGTGATAGATGTGGCGGAGCCGTCGACCCGCGGCCAGGACGTCTCTCCAGGCGATAACGAGATGTCGCCACGACGACTGATGACGCCTGGTCTGAGGGTGGGGTTCTGCTCTCCCAGAGGAGTCACCACACGCTGTAGCGAACTGTTCGCTTTTAACGTCAACAACTGCCCTATCCTCTGATGCCATCATACAGCTGGCATAGCATTTAGAGCTTCGTGATTTATCATTTAGAAAATTTGTGTTCTGTCATTTAGTATTTTGTACTTGAGTGATGTACAAATGTTGCCTAGTTGAATGTCAATTTTGGAAGAACAATCCTCTCAACAAGAGGGAGGATAATGTCGTGTGAATATAAGCCTGCAAACGCACTGTCAATATACCATATACTACAGGCCTTATGACTTACAGTGAATGGTGTACTGGCAGAATCATGTTACTATAGATTGCTACATTGAGCAATGTATACCGTCCAGGTAAATAAGACGCACCTAGCAGGTAGTTGCCAATAACAGCTGCAGTGGTATTCCACAGATCCAACACCATCCAGCCCACACACAATGCACTGTAACATCATGTACTGTGAAAATGTAAAGCAGAAATAGGGCATTTTCGGAATTTTGTCCATTTAACATTTCTATTATGAATATAAAAGATTTTTTTGGACATACGCCATTGCGGGTGAATATTGCTGTTTTGAAAAAAATAAATAAATTAAACAGAAAACAAAGGAAGAAAAGCCAGTAAGCTGTAGTCAACAGACATACAACATACAGATAATTTCCTAAAGGAATTTAGTTATCCCAGAATACGACACAAGGACAAGAACAGATATAAACAACACAAAATTAATTTCTAAGTGCAACAAAAGTGGGGTGTGCGAAAAAGGCACCAAAGGGATGAACGACGACAACACAAATAACGAGAAATACGAATTGATGTGAACACCGGCAAGAAACACCACAGACAAAAAACGACGGAAAATAATAGACTTCTCAAGGCGACAACAGATGCGACGTTTCGGGAACTGGTATTCCCGTCTTAAGGCACATGTACTGACTCAGAAACTACAGTAGACTGACTGTGACCTCAATTTTTTCTACTGCTCCTCCTCGTAGCACAAAGTGATCCCCGACCTGCCAGCTACCATGGCGGGGCCTCTCCGATAGATGGGGGTGTTCTAGGAGGAGGGCACAGTGCGTTCCAGCTGACTAGGCTATTCGCTAACTGTAATAATGTGAAATTGGTGACCTTGCATTCTCCCACTCGCTCAGTTAAGAGTAGGCAGGAGACACAGTGGTCCGCGGTGCGCCAAGAGCTAAGGAGAGACTGCAGGAGACGGCGAATTTGGTCCCTTGCAACCTTTTGACGTTGCGATGTGGGAAGCAGCAGTAAAACAGCGTCAACGCTGGAGGAAACCTGCTGCCGGCAATAGTATGTTGACGACACCCAACCCAGAAGGGGAAGGGGCCGTGGTTGTAGTAAATGTGAAGCCCCCTCCAACCGGCTTGGATGGGGCTTATGTTACCTCTGTGGAAGTGCTGTAGCAACTGTTACCGGAGCTCGTTGGTGCATCGCAAGTCGTTGATTCAGTCGAGCAGGTATCTCATCAACCTGTGCTGTAACACACTTTCCTCGTATTTTCCAATATTTCAAATTTAATGTATTCTGTGCAAAAATTATATTGTAAGTAACTTGAATGAATTAGCTGCAACCTTAGAATGGATAGAGTATAGTAACCCCTTACCGGTTATACTAGTATCACGCGCTCTTGTTTACAAACTACAACTCTCACTTCTCGGCGAATGAACTATAGTTTAAAATGCACCCTGATATTAGGCCTACTTTCTGAAGTAGGGAAGTCAGAAAGGCCGCTTGCAATTAACGCATTTGAAGCATTGTAATAGGCGATGCTCTTAAAGAGTATGGAAAGATACGGTGTCGAGCGGACAACTGGAATCCTCAATTGTCAATCAATCTGAACTACTCATCAAAATTCGATGAGATTTTTTTGCCGAGTAGATATATAATCAGTGGAAGTTTATTTATGTAGCACTGTGCGGTATAATTCATTACCTTCGAGTAAAAAATTCAAAACCGTTTTTAGAAAAATAAGGACTTGAAACCACAAAATCTACAATAATGGAAAACTGTCACTTTTATAATTCCACATATGATAATGTCTAGGCCTCTATAATAACCGAATTTCAAACATATTCGCGTTTTCATTTGAAAATAATGTTAACATTCATAAACCTCTTGCGCAGAGATTTTCAGATGTTAAAATTATTTTCAAATGAAAACACGACTATTTTTGAAATTCGGTTATTTTAGAGGCCTAGATATTATCATATGTGGAATTATAAAAGTGACAGTTTTCCATTATTGTAGATTTTGTGGTTTCAAGTCCTTATATTTTATAAAAAAATTTCTTTACTCAAAAATAAAGCATACTACCACACATAGTGCTACATAAATAAACGTACGCTAATACAATATCTACTCGGCCAAAAATATCACCGAATTTTGATGAGTTGTTCAGATTTTATTTTAATCCAGTCATTCGCTTGACATGTCAATTTTCGTTACCTCTTAATTCACTACCTATTAACTAAGGGGCTGCATATCAGTGCATAAACTAAATTATTTGAATATTTTTAATTCACTATTTCTAGCTTTAATTTGATCATAAATTTACCATTCATATCATGTGATCCTCAAACAACTGACGTTTAGTATTTCTGCCTGCATTCTAGATATATTCAAATTTTATTTACTAAGCTTGCACATTCCCGCCTTCTTGCTCGTCAGAATTAACTCCACGCTAGCAAGTTTTCGGAATAAGGAAACTATTACTGTTTATAATATTTTCACGCTTCTGAAACTTTAGTAATTTTTATTCTTTCGAGGTTGACAGCATAGGTAAATATTTAGGTATACGGTTTTATTTATTATTTTTTAAAGCATGCCACTTTTCTGCTTGTTGGTTCATTGCTTGGGAGGGTAAGAGGACAGAAAGGTTAATCTAATCATAGTGTATCTTTAAAAATGGTACAAATCTAGAGATTTGATGCGTTTGTAACCAAGAATTTGGTTATTATCACGTCGTTCCTCGTTGGCAAGATACAATCACGAATTAATTGGTGTACGTGACGAAGGCTATAGGTAACAAAATTTGTGTCAGTTATAGTCTATTGTTATCGTGTGCTTAGAAATTTATAACATTTCGTAAGCATGTACTAGAATTCAACTATGGTAAATGATGTCTCTTTTTATTGCCTTTCTTTCGTGCTTTGCTTTTCCATATTTACGCGGAACTCATTATTTGAGACATGCGTGGAATTTTATCAAACGTTTTCACTTTTACATCTCGCTTATTTTGTATTGAAATATTCAACTCTCAGAATTTTGCACTTTGTAATATCGCTTCGTAACAACTTCCAAGAAATACCTTCGTTTCATGCGATTTGCTGAAGCTACGCTACACAAAATTCAACAGAGTTTAACGTCAGACTGTGTGATATTAGGAGTTTCATTCAACTATTGTAGCTACACCAGCAGCAATTGTTGCTCCAGCTCTGGAGAATATGAAACTGGTGTAGTGTAATAAAAAAAAACACGGAATGTGAATTAGTTTCATTTTTTAAATGTTGTCCCAAGAGTGGTATTTGTATGAAGTGAAATGAAGGAGTGTACTGTTATTTTTTATGGTGGTGTTCAGAGACTAGTAACGTCAAACAAAAAGTTGTCAGTTCAGAAAAAAAAAAAAGAAAGAAGATTTATTTGACTGAAGAAAATGTATGTTTGGACAAGGTGAAACAAATGTACTGTTTGTGGAATCAAACATTATTTGCTGGAGTGAAACGTTCACGTTTCATTCGGCAGCTCAGTTTGTTACCTGTAACATATCAAAGTTATCCGAGTGAAAAAATTTTGGTTACAAAATAATACATATTGTAATATATATGTGTGTATAAATATGATGTGTGTGACTTTTCATCAATGCTTGTGTCAGAGTTATAACGTAATATGTCCGGCAAATAATTTGTTTTTGTGTAATAAATACAAGCTAGAATGTTACAGTACGAGTAAAAATGAGCCATGATTAAAATTAGATTAATGGGTTTATATTTTAGATAGTAAAATAACTTGACTGTAAATGGCGTTTGCGAATTTGTAAATGCCGCCAAATCGAGGTTGCAGACGCAGAAGAATCGTTTCATTCTAAGCTGCTGGTGTGCTTACACCGGAGTAGTTCTACTACACCACGCTACACTGGCTACACCAACTCAGGTTGAACGAAGTGAATGAAACGTAACTTTAACTTGCAAGAAGTTAAAAGGTGTACAAACAATAACAGAGATGAACGAACTATTTACACCTCGGTACTTACGTTTTTGACACCAGACAAATAAGGAGATGTGTTATATGTTTGACGGCTATGTCTGCTTGTGTATCTGTATGTGACTTAATAGCTACAGCACGAATGAAACGATTATTTCTTTTTTAATTGAAATGGTTCTTAGCTGTATTTGATGAACATCTGCCCAATTTATTCAAAAATTATGAACGCTTTTTCAAATTGATGTGATAATGTCATGCACATATAATGAAATATTTATTATACTTTTATATTTTATTTCTCTGTGGTGTAGCTAAATTGGAATATATATATATATATATATATATATATATATATATATATATATATATATATATATATATTTAACTTAGCTTTTAGTGTGAATAAGAGTGTATGGCACATGTACGTAAATCAGATGGTCCTGCTTACATAGACGTGCACTCATGAATTTCAGAATATTGGTATTTTATTCTGTGAATTTAGTTGGTCATTTAACTTCATTCTCAGTGTAGCATTTATTTAAGCTTTAAAAGTTGTATATTAAAATATTGTTAAGTGTACTAATAATAATCTTATAAATTGTGTGTTAGAATATTAAGTTTTGTATAACAACTACTTTAATACCTTTTTAATGTATGAAAACAATTGTAATATTTTATGGTACTTATTATAATTATAGAAGTAATAAAGATTAAAAGGTACAAATGAAACTTAAATCCAAGATTAAAAAACCCGACAGACGAAACTATCCCTTAAAAACTACGAAATAATATTTTCAATGTATTGTTGATTCTTAGATTCGTCGCGCGACCACTAAGGAAACAAAATAGGTAGTTAAAGTTAGCAAACTGGAAACAGAATATAAGAAAACCACATAACCAAATCTATCTGAAATGATTTAACAATCCAATAATCAATTGTATATCTATGCTATCTTTTCGATCGGTCATGTATGTACACAATATACGTAAATTTGCTGTAGTTACACGTTTTGTTTCAATTTTGTAAGTTTGCCTATTTGGTTTACTTAGCGGTCTCCCGATACATTTAAGGGCCAACAACAATTTTAAGCCATTGTGTTTTTCCTTAACAAGGATTCGTTTTACGTAACGGGAGTTATACATTTTAATTTACTGCCATATGCACACAGTGTGCATAAATTGATAACGAATGTTTTATTGCGAAGACGTGCCGTCATCAAGACGACAAAGAGTATTTGTAATTTATAACAATATTTACACTAACGTAATACTTCGTTGTTTATCTCGGCAGAACAAAGACATTATTTTTTTTTTTTTTGCAATTTGTTAAAAAATACAACAAACATTTATTATGAAGCGTAGAAAGCCCCCACAATGGTAGCTGTTCAGGCGCGTTTTCATCTGAAAATAGTTTTAACATCCATAAACCTCTCGCGCTGAGAATTTCGGATAGTAAAATTATTTTCAAATCCTCGAAGTATTTCAGTTAGGCGCCACATCTCTCTAGGGTTTTGCGTCGCTTCTAAAGTGACGTTGCTCCATTTCTTTATTTTTATGTTGTCTAAATACTGTTTGACCTGTCTCTTAACCCGGTTACATTCGTTCTTAATCCGTGGGTATCTAGTTCTCTGCTATCTGTTTCGTGATTTTCGCTTTTGTACAGTTAAAAAATGAATTTCCGGGAAATTTTGCTTTGTGTATTGACGTTTATTAAGATAATCGGTGTTCAGTGTTAGAGTTTCTAACTGAATTTCTCTGGGATTGCTTTTTTTTCTGTTTTTTTTTGTACTTTTTCTTTTAATACAAGTTTGGTCAACAAAACATGAGCAATGGCATATTCCCGCTAACCAGTATATTCTTATTGTAAATTGTATCATTACATCTGTTTCAATACATACTCGGGGTCAAATATAGTCACTAAAAAGGGACTGTTTGGCGCAGTGGCAATTTAGTTACGTGGTTAGAGCGCTCGCGTCCAATCTAGATGATCTGGGTTCGATTACTGGCGGTGTCGACCACCGATTTTTCGCATTTGGAAGAGTAGTGGACGCTGCCCTTGACCGGTGGTTATTCTCTGAGCACTTCAGTCTTTTAGCTTATTTTATGTCATACTTCAAGGTTCGGCTGACGCTTATAGGCTCCTAGTCTGATGTTTTCTATAGGAATGTTCCTTTACAATAAACAATGTCAGTAACATCGCGTCGTTCTTGTGTAACATGCTCGTTATTGTTATCTTTTTAAAGATCCTGAGCCTCATTTTCATCTAATTCCAAACTCATTTTTTTTCAGAACTATGATTAGTGAACGTCATTCAACATTTCATTGATTCATTGCAATGTTACCTCCATTGCTGCGGAAGGCAATGGCGAACCAGCGCAGGATCATCTTCGTCCAGTAAGTTCCAGGTGTTCCCCTGAGGCTGCCAACTTCCAAAAAAAAAAATGTAAACGATTCAGTGCAAAAATTGAAATTGTCCATTAAATTGTATTCGAGGACGTAACAGGAATATAGTGAAACGTGTTTCATACCCCAGAAAGTTTTATTACCCTTGTGTCAAGCATATTAACTTTCGTTTCTAGGAAATGGAATTGATGCGATTGAGTAAAAGGAAATGAGATATTTTGTGCTAGTATATTTTCTGCGTACTTATTAGCAGCAGATAATGTGGTCGCCTTTTAACACAAACGTTTGAAAAAAAACTGATGGGGAAGAAGGGAGAATAAATATTAACGAATACTGAGAACTCTGTTATCAGAAGGATTATCACGCAAATTGTGACATAAATCTGGAAAACCTTTGTCGCTATTTTTTTACAGTTAGTACACATATCGTAGCAAGACCTTACAGGTGCTAACAAACTGAGATTGATAGGTTTTTAATTTGTAACTCATTAAAACAGACTACAAAGCGTAAGCTTTTAATAAACCACAAACATTAATTAAGAAAATACGCGTGCTTGCTGTAAATTAACTGTGCAATATTTGTAATTTAGTATCAGCAAACGCCACAAACCTTGTTTCTCATTAAAAACTGCAAACAGTTCCTTACAAAGATATTTACGCAAGTCTTTGCAGTGTCGTGTTTTTAAACAGTTCCCTACTTCATAGCATTTTGTTTGTTTAAATTTTTTCTATTTTACTATTTCTATTTAATTTAGTTTATTTTATTTTGGCAAAAGTAATTAGCAGAATGCTAGTTTATTTCGTTAATGTTAAAGTGTTCTGATTTTTTAAATTATAAATCAGCCTACGCAGCATAGATTGGCATGAGCATTTTTAGGTTTTGTGTAGATTATTTGATTTTTTCTTGCTTTTGCTAAACATTGTTTATGCCTACTTTTCTACTTTTTGTGTAGTGTAAATAAGTATTCTAATCAACACAATTATTAATCTCTACACAGAGGAACATGCTCTGTAATTACAGTAAAATAAGTTCTCAAAAATTTCTACATGGAAAAATAAACAAGAATGATAAAAAAGTTCAAACTATTTCATATATATATATATATATATATATATATATATATATATATATATATATATATATATATAATATTATTATAGTTATTATTATTATTATTACTGCTACCGCTGAATAAAAATCATACCACGGAAACTGCCTTGTAAAATTAATTAAATCCATTTATAAACAAAAAATTGTAAGATAAGTCGCACCCAACACACAAATTTTATTAAAT
The DNA here is from genome assembly GCA_003012365.1 of Medauroidea extradentata. Classification (NCBI taxonomy): domain Eukaryota; kingdom Metazoa; phylum Arthropoda; class Insecta; order Phasmatodea; family Phasmatidae; genus Medauroidea; species Medauroidea extradentata. The sequence continues at coordinate 40,625 of PNEQ01112776.1, forward strand.
ATTTATTTTAAAATGAATCCGCAACCTGTAAAAATATTTCTGTGGTGATTTTAAGGAGTGTTCATTTACTATGTGCGTATGGTCACTCGCTCGTACAAGTTATAAACGTCTAGTCTTGCTATGTTCGTGTCATTTTGTTACATCTGAAAAGATAAACTATAAACAACTTAAATTTCTTTATCTATGTATATTTTATTTCTAACATTTTTTGAAAACAAAATTGCTCAGAATTTTCGCGAATACGATAATGCTGCAAAACGTATACAGGCAAGACTTTCATCTCCGATATATTATAGAAGCACAGTGAATGCTTGTCACAGGACGAGCTGATCTGCTGAATAAGCCTCTACCCAATAGTATTAGCAGTTTTTTTATCTCGTTTTGTTTTTAAGGTTCTGACCTGATTCGCGTCGTCTGATTTCCGTACTACCTCGGTCAATAGCTCGGTTGACTCTAGAGCTTCTGACCGGTGGGCCAAAGGTCCCAGGTCGATTCCCAACTGGGGAGGAAAATTTACAGTTACGCCCCTGGATTCAGGACATCCTGCGGAAAGTATTGTCGAACCACCGCAGTTATGACCCTCGCCTAGTCACGCCTCAAGTGTCCATCGTCTCGTGTCAACACACGTCAGCAACTACACGATGCTTGCGCGACTAGTTTATTAGCTTCAGCTATGGAGCTTATCTACACTATCACCTAAGACACAATGGTTTACCTCAGACACGCTTGGCATGGCCCCGGCCCTAATTATTATTTCTTAAGGGCGTTGAACCCGTAAAATTTCAATTTTTATATTTGTACCAAACACTGTTCAACTTTTGCATATCAGATAACACGTCATTCCCCCCCCCCCCCCCCCAAAAAAGGCCCCATAGTTTTTACATAATCACTCATCAAAGTCGCAAAATGGCCATTACGGTGTAGCCAAAATTAATAAAAGTAATTAACTGATCAATTAAAAATTACAGTAACTGATAGTCAGTGTATGTATGTATGACATGGTTGACAAAAGTTAGTTTTGAAAATTTCAGTAGTAGCCAAAAGTCAAAGTTATGCAGAAATTTACTCATTTTCATCAATTTTTTAAAAATACAAAATTTATCGCTTTGTGTTCACATAAGTGTCTTGAAGTAGCTCACATCATTAAGAATTATCTTGTTTCTGCAAGTTGATTATTTTTTATTATTTTGGCTGCACCGCAACTGGCATTTTGCGACTTTGATAGGAGAATATGCTAAAACTATGGGACCTTTTTTTTTTATTTGGGGAAATGACATGTTATCTTATGTGTAAAAGTTGAACAGTGTTTGGCACAAATATAAAATTTTGGATTTTTACGAGTCCAACGTCATTAAGGATGTTTAAGTGCGATTAAATCATAATTTTATATTTATTTGAAATATTGTTAGTTTTGTAGACGATACTTGTGAGTACAGTGTCCTCTTACGAAACAATTTTAACTCACATAGTTTTCTCCTAACGGTGCGTTAAAGTCGGAATTTGCATGTTCTGCTGCCATGCAAACAGTGAAAACCAATTGCCTTACGCAAGTGAAACAGTTCGCAGTGAAATAACATGCCACGGGCTACGTAATAAAACGTTTTTTTTTAATTCCAGTGAACTATTTTTGTATTAAAAAATATTGCTGAATTTTTAACTTTTTTCCTGTAATTTTGCGATTTTTTTAATCGAAATATTTCGTTATGGTATTTTAAATACTTTATTGCATAGCTCGTGGGATGCAATATCACCGTGAATTATTTCATTCAAGTAGGTCAGTTGGTTTTCACTATTTGTATGGCAGCAGAACAAGCCAATTTTTACTTTGCCGCACCGTTATGAGAAAACTATGAAAGCTTAAAATTGTTTTGTAAGAGGAAACTGTACTCACAAGTATCGTCTACAAAACTAACACTATTTCATAAATATATAAAATTATTATTTTATTGCACTTTTTTCGGCATAGTTTGAGGAATTTCACTGGGTAATGTTTCCTTGCACTCACGGCTCCTGATATACTGGTATTCTTCTGCCGCTACACCTCAGAGACCTGACGACAATAAGAATAGAGATTTACATGTTTTATTATGTTGGGTGATTCACCTGTCGAACCTACATATTTGCCACCAGTGACTTTCCGTTGACCTCGTTGCTGCTCATCACGCGCTACTTTTGGGCCTATTTTTGATACCCTAAATAAATATATGAGGAGGGAGTTCAAGGACCAGGGCATTACCTCGGATTCAAACTTACATCCGTGATGCGAGACATCCTGGCACTTGAGTACACCCTCCTCTTCGATATTATTATTCATATTATAGTCCACTCGTACGTGTATATGATGAGTTCCCGAAGTACTGCATGCAGAATAATGTAGAATCTCGCTCTGTTACTGTCTGATTTTAAATGTTTGTCTTATGTTATTTATTCATTTGATTGTATATTGTAAACATGACTTGTCTGATATCTTTATGAAAAAATGTACACAAAAAGATTTAAGGATGCAATAAACTAAAATAAACTAAGAATTACGCAATTTACCAGACAATTTCGAGTTTGTTTTGTGGTTGCTAATAAGTAAAAACACACGTGATTCCACTGACCACACATTTACGTTATTAATATCTGTATCAGAGAAGTCAGTAACGGAATTATTAACCAACTGAAAATGTCAACGCAAAATACCAAAACTGTGTAAGTATTTACTGGAAATTAAATTGGCCTATTCAAACGAGACACGAAAACTGACATTAATTTTTGCGGTACCGAACAAGACCTATTAAATTCGTACACGAAAGGAATGTTTTGACCAATTATACACAAAGCATAGGTTTCGTAGGATTATAAGACACCAAATAAACCATGAAGATATTAACTTATTTCGCAAATAGCACGCATGAATAAACATTTTTTTAAAATAAACTACGCCCTGTACGGCAAAAATACGTTTTTTACTACACTTTCCAACACAAACATCGTTATTATGCAACAACGAAGCGGAGTGTGAGAAGTAGAGACGGAATGTACTGGTGGTGGGAGCGCAAGCACTCCGAAGAAACCTCCACTAACTATCGACAACGTCCTCCCCGATTGCCACGTGCTGGCGGGTGCGTCGATTCTGACCCTCTTCCAAGCAGACCCGAGAAAGAAGCACAATAGAATACAATCCTTTGAGGAGATCTGCCAAGCACGAACAAAAAAAAGTTCGTTGTGGAAAGGGATATTTTTTATACGAGCGCTACATAGCCGCGAGCTCGCAGCTCCCACGTGCAGGATATCTGCCATTTCCCCAGCTCGCGAGAAGAGGATGGCAGTGAGGGTGGAAGTATCGGGCGCGGGGGTGAGGCACCCCGTCATCGGAAATTCAAATAGGCAGCGTAAAGAGGCCGGGTTGCCGGATCCTCTGGGAAGCTGACTGATTACCGGCATTTACAGCATCTGCTGCTGCTGCCTTGGCACACAGTCTAGCTGGCTGGGGCGCAGCTCCTTAGCCTGGAGATGTACCGTCTACCTTCGTCACTCGCAATTAGCACTCCAGTTAACTATAGTGAATAATGCTGCCGTAAACTGAAATTACACCCCCTGCTGTGTCGGCGATTACAATTATTAATGGATTCGGTGTGGGTAGACATCATTTAAAAAAAAAGTTGTGAGGCATGCTAAATTGTTAACCATTGTAACTATATACAGTATGTCCAGAAACGTCCGTATAATAAGTACACTATGTGAATCCTGGACGAAATTGAAGACGCTAATGCTAGCGTAAAATGTTGTACGATGATATTCACGCACACAATGTGGCAACACAGCAGGGAGAAAGTTATCTCATGCGCTCCATTTCCAGGTATTATTTTATGTTTGTTATGTCGAATACACATGAAATCATGCATGGACTGCTCGGCATTTGAACCTGCACCTATAATATGATGGTCAAAACAGTAGTAGAGACATAAGAAAGATATCTGCGGAGCGCAAGAGGGTATTTACTCCTATTTACTGATATGTTGCCACATTGCACACGTAAAATAACACCGTACAACATATAGCTTCTAACATTATCGTATCCAGTTTAGCCGGATTCGCGTGATGTGCATATCATACAATCGTTTCTAGACACTTTGTATATATTTGCATAATACTTCAAATCACCTGTAAGTCTTTCAAATGACGGTTGCACTTATTTACAACCGCGATACTTGGACACACACGAATGTTATTTTGCGAAATTGTCAGCTTGAATGTCTACATTAAGGGAGGGGTCACCTTGTTGGCTCGCCTGTAACGATAGAAAGTAACGAGATGCAAACAACGCTACCCACAAATCTTTCAAAGTGATTATCTTTGGGTGGCCGCCTGGGTGGGTGGCAATTTGCGGGTTCGAGTCCAAGAAGCACTGAAAACTGAGGGCGACACAGTGTGAGCATCTCGCTTCACCCTCGACTCTATGCGCAAGTCAATGACTGGCGTGCAGTTGTCTCACCTCTATGACATTCAGTGGTCGCCTATATTAGTCAATGACGCTATATTTGAGATAAAGGCGTGTTGTACCCGTAATTATCTTTTCAACACTCTGAACTAATATTAACACGTCCAAATAAGACCTCAAACGCACATTATTGTGGTCATTCTCTGTCACAAAAAAAAATAAAAGTTTTAACTTGTGTTCTTAAAAGGGTATACACGAGTGTAACATTCTTTGAGTACAATTCCTAAGCAGACATCTCTCACGTACGTTCAACAGTTTTCTAATTATCTTGTGCCGATCTAATCTCTGCTCATTGCCCGGCGGCTTGGGCAGGCACAACGTTGGAAGCACACATTGGACTTTACTACAGTCTTATCACAAATAAAATTGTAAGGTTGCCGCTTTAAGTCCCATAGGAAAATGAGTAGTACCTACGAAAACATTAAAACACTTTGGCGCGCTGCGAACAGAATCGATGCTGTTACCGTCGAGTGTGGAAAGCTGAACCTTATTGTTTCACTGTCTCCGCACATCAAACGCGGAAAATTACGTCCGGTGCATAAGGGTGTTCAAGTGCGATAAAATCATAATTTTATGTTTTTATGAAATATTGTTAGTTTTGAAGGAGATATTTGTGAATACATTTTACTCTTACAAAACAATTTTAGCTCTCATAGTTTTCTCATAACGAGGCGTCAAAGTCAAAATTTGCATGTTACGCTGCCATGCAAATAGTGAAAACCAATTGACCTACTTAAACAAAATAATTAACTGCGATTTTACATCCCATGAGCTATGCAATAAAATATTTAAAAAAACTCACAAAAATATTTTGAATTAAAATATCACAAAAGTACAGAATAAATTAGCAAATTCAGCAATTATTTTAAAATACAAAAGCAGTTCGCGAGATTTTTTAAACTGTTTTATTACGTAGCCTATAGTGATTTATATCACTGTGAATTATTTCACATACGGAAGTAAATTGGTTTTCACGATTTGCATGGCAGTAGAACATGCAAATTTTGACTTTGGCGCACCGGTATGTTGAAACTATGAGAGCTAAAATCGTTTCGTAAGAGGAAACTGCACTCACAAGTATTGTATACAAAACTAACACTATTTCGTATAAATATAAAATTATGATTTTGTCACACTTGAACACCCATAACCCTCTCAAGTGTGACAAACATGACTCACCTTCACATGCGCCTAGACACCTGCAACCCGCAGTATCACCCTTCCCACTTGGCTGCGCTAGCTCATCCTCTCGACCACTAAGAGTTGGCGGACGGTAGCTTTCTCTTAACGTTTGAGGCACGGAAACGAAGACGCCGATAAGTCGAATATAACACGTCCATCAAACACCTCGTCGCCCCTAGGCGCGAAGGCCTAAACTAGCGTGCAGTGTTTTCGTAGAATGTGTTTTTGAATGGGGCTTCAAACGATGACCCTGTTGTTTTATTTCTGGAATGTTTGTGGTAAAGTCCAACGCAAGTTTCTGTGTATTAGTTACACGATTACGATCGATATTTTCTCAGCTACAACAACGTGAAAAAGCTATTTTTAGCACTTTTCAGGAGTTTGGGAATCGTGTTTTTAACTTGCAGACGGCATCTTTTAAATCATAGGGACACAGTTTGAAGTGTCTCTTCTTTTTGTAGATAAACGCATTGTAAAACAATTTTAATAGTTTCACAAGAAAACATTCTTTCCGTACCACGCTACAGCACGTCTAACGTGTCCGATCCACTATTTAAGGGTGTTCAAGAGCGATAAAATCATTATTTTATATTTTTCTGAAATAGTGTTAGTTTTGTAGACGATACTAGTTAGTGCAGTTTACTCCTATGAAACAATTTTAGCTCTTTTAGTTTTCTGATAACGGCGCATCAAAGTCAAAATTTGCACGTTACGCTGCCATGCAAATAGTGAATAGCAGTTGACTTAAATGAAATAATTCACAGTTTACTAACATCCCGTTAGCTACGTAATAAAGCATTTAGAAACCCACAACGTAACATTTCGAAAGTTATTAGCAATTTTTTTAAATACAAAAATAGTTCACTGGAAGTTTTTTAATTGGTTTGTTAAGACATGTTATTTCACTGTGAATTATTTAACGCAAGTAAGTCAATTGGATTTATTTGCATGACAGCGTAATATGCACATTTTGACTTTGATGCACCGTTATGAGTAAACTATGCGAGCTAAAATTGTTTCGTAAGAGTAAACTGTACTCGCAAGTATCGTCTACAACATTAACACTATTTCATAACAATATTAAATAATGATTCTATCGGACTTGAACACCCTTACGCTTGATTCACAACCACCACGTAACATACGCGCGTACGTACGTGTAAAAGTAGAAACACTGAGTGTGCATGTTAGTGTACACATCCTCGCGTAGCGTACGTACGTACGTAATAGAGTTGATCAACTTTCTACTTCGTACGGACGTACGCTTAGTGGTGGTTGTGAGTGCTGCATGTGTAAACGTAAGACTCAACTAATTATTAATTTATATTGAGAAATCATTTATCTTGTGGCCATTAATTATTTAATTCGCTTAGAAAAATAAAAATAAATTACGATAATTTATGACCAACATTTTGTTACGACGTAAACAGTTTCCGTGCATATCTATAGGCCGTTCACGATAAAGTGAGCGCTGCTTAAAGTTTTCTTTCAGCCGTTATGCAGCCATCTTTGATATTTTTAATACTAAAACTTCCTTGTAACTAAAAATTTGAGTAAACTTATCGACACACTAAACCGTTAACATCTGTTGGCCCAATAAAACATATTTTTTATTAATTTCAAATTCTGCTCAGTGCTCAATTTATAGTGAACAGCCTATGGATTATATGTGGTTGCGAATTCAATCTCTAATGCTATAACTAAACGTATGCGCATGTGTTCGTACGTACGTTATTTGTGGTTGTGTAACCTCGGAGCGCGCGTAATTCAAATCTGCGCACGAACGCTTGTCCCTGAAACTTTGCAGGTTGTAATTTCCAGACAAATGTTCACTAACATTTTTTTTTCACATTTCATGTGATTTGAGAGCAATAATTCTGCACCATTCCGTATATCTGAGACGCTACTTCTGGAAAATTCGTCCACCGACCAGGTGAAGATAATAACATAACTCGAACATTTAGAAAGAAAGTAGCGCCCTGGCAGTGGCACGGAATGTTAGTTTCCCCTGTGATGCGAACTTGTACTGGCGACACAATGTACCTTGATCTACTGTCATCAGACGGTGCCGCCGCACTGCTAATAATAGCGTTCAAGGTCACGCAGGGAGGCGTAGTGGATAGAGTACAGGTAAGAGCTGCGTGTTTTGTTTCCGCGCCATCAGCTGCCGCCTAGCTCGTAATGATACAAAGGCTATAAAAAAATGTAATTTTTTGCTGTACAGTAAAATATATTTGTTATGTGACGTGTTGCATAGATATTGTCAGCATAACTCAGAGTAAGCAGTTTTTTTCTCTAAAACTACCGTACGAAACTGACTACTCAACCAGGACTTTGTTTTTCGCCTTGTTAATCGAGTAGCCGACGAAAAGCTATTGAAAAGTGATTGATAGTAGTTGACGAAATATCAAGTGTACGTTCATTGCCATGAGAATTTGCACGCCTTGTAAAAATCTTCGGTAACCGTGAAAGACGTGGTAACTGGGGATTTTGATTGATGACATGCACTCGATTAAAGTTAGGTGCGATGATGCGTGAAGACTTATCGTTCCAGGACGCTGTATGCTTCTGTACGTGAACATATGATATGACACGTGATACTTGCAGGCTGTGATTAATCAGCGATAAGGATTGCCCTGAATTCGCACGAGGTAGTCGTGTCTATACGTGCATCTAGGTGCTTGGCACTAAACTTAATACTTTTGAAATATTCTTTTTAAAAAAATCAATGACCGTTACTGCTTGTAAAATTCAAATTGGTTTCTTTACTACCTGTACAGTTAGCAGCGAATTATCAAATGTCGTTCACCATATTTTCAAATTTTAATCTTCTAAACGTACTTTTTAAATGCTATAAAATAAAATAGATTTCTTTGTACGTGGTACGTACAGGACATTCCGCAATTCGACCGACATTATCTGGAGGCATTTTCTTAGGACACTGGAAATAAGAAACACAAAAATGGACTAAGCGTCTCCATTATGGGTGTTCAAGTGGGATAAGATGCTAATTATACATTTTTATGAAACGGTGTTAGTTTTGTAGACACTTTTTAAAGATTCCTTTTGCAAAACAGTTTTTCAGCTCGCATATTTTTCTTATAATGGTGCATAACAGTCAAAATTTGCATATTACGCTGCAATGCAAATAGTGAAAAACTAAATTGACTAACTTAAATGAAATAATGTATCGTTAACTAACTTCCCATGAGGTACGTAATGAAATATGTAGAATCCCACAACATTGTATTTTGAATTTAGTAATAGTGATAGATTTTGGTCAGCGCTTAACATCGAGGTCTTCAGCGCTGGTGGCTGATGACATGCGGTGAGTATGGAGCAGCGCTGGAGTGAATGGGCGGGGGAAACGGGAGATCCCCGAAGAAACCCGCCGACCAACGGCATCGTCCGGCACGATTCTTACATGCGAAAATCCGCGGTCCGTCCCCGCCGGGAATCGAGCCCGGATCGCCTTGGTGTGAGGCTAGGGCTCTGACCCCTCGACCACCGCGGTCCCTATTTTAGATTTTAAAGTATTGCAAAAGTAAAGCGAAGAAATAGCAAATTAGGCAATTTTTTTTAAAAAATTACAGAAGTATTTCGCTGTGACTTTTTTTTTTTTATGTTTTTACAAACTTATGACACGATGTTTCATTGTGAATTATTTCACTTAGGGAAGCATGTTACATAATTCAGTCCTAAAACCGTCTGTTTAAAACTGCAGCTATCTCGAAACAAATTTTCAAAATATGAACTTTAGACAATATGTTTTTGCCAACATTCTGAACAAAAATTTTCCTCGAGTAACGTATTTCTGAACATTCTCTGACGCCCGAATCTTATATATAAATGCGTCCGAAGAAGTAACGAGTAGCAAATGCATAATTCTGGGTAAATGTTTGCTCATAAAGTTGCCTAATATCTGTATCTGTATTTGTTGTTTTGTAGTTTTTTTTCATATTGACGTTAACAAATTTGTAGATTTAAAGTGATGTTTTAGAAGTTACTAGTCTCTCACAGACTCTTAAGGCCACGATAGATGGTTTCTTTTTTAAATTGGAGTAAAAAACTAAAACTTTATTGACGGAATACTTTGAAAAAAATTCAAGACTACGAGCAGCCATACAGTGCACCATTTCTATGAAGACGTTTTGCAAGATAAAGGCCAGTTCGTTCGCACAAAAAAAAGTATATTGCTTGATTTTGGCTTATTTTCGTAGCAAAATTGGTGATACGTTCGGTGCAAAAATCTGAAAAACTAAGAGGTTTATTGTAACTAAAAAAAAAATTGGTACAAATTATGGTATATTTGTAACTAAACAACGTAGGAATTCTTCGAATTTGCTTTCAAAAAATATTTCAAAAATCACTTTAAACTACAAGGCGTGACATTAAATAAGTCAGTTGGTTTTTAACTATTTGCATGGCAGCGAAGCATGCAATATTTGGCTTCAACGCACCGCTATGAGAAAACTATGAGTTGGTTTTGTAAAGGGACTATACTCAAAAGTATCGTCTAAAAACTAACACTATTTCATAAAAAATATGACGTTATGACTTTATCCCAATTCAACATCCTCAACGAGTTACAGAGACGAATGTGGTGAAAGAAAACATTCGAAGCCTTGCGGAGTGCCTTTATTCAGTACGACTCAAGAATGTGCTGCAGCTCACACAAGCTGTATGAGTCGATGTTTCTGCATGCGAGGTTACACTGCACGAAACTAACCTGCGATGTCGGTGCTTGCCTGCTGCAACTGGTCGAGGTTTGAGGTTCACCCGACTATTCAGGAAGCTGCTCACGAAGAAGTCCAACCGTGACACTTTGTCAACAGCGTGTATTTTGAACATTTCCTGTCGTCAGATCAATGGACGAGTTTCTTTACTGCGTCTGTATGTGATAGTTAAAAATCTTTTTTATGTCAGAAGTAAGTTATCGTGAACTAACCACTGATCTAACTAAGTCGAATTTCACAGATTTTGTATTCACAAGAATCCTGGTTCACTGTTTATTGATAAATAAAGATGTAAAAATCACTATATAGCTGTTCCTTTATCCTAATTTGTAATTTTCAAAATAACATTCCGTCCTGCTGAGCGTAGTTAGGGCATATTTCGAGTGTGAAATAAAGATATTGAAAGACAAGATATGTAACGTTGACATGCCAAATTGCTACACTAACCGAACAGTAGATCTTAGTCTGAGTACGTCCTAGAGCAATCATGTGTTTTTTCTGACAGTTACGTTCAGTTTTGGAAGCAGTCTTACGACTACTCCAAAGTTAATTGTCGAAGGTTGTTAAAAGCGGCTACCCCTCAACTCTAAACAAACTAGCATCGTGAGGTGTTTTTGACTCTCCCTCGGATGGCAGTATCCCCCGCACCATGAAGTTTTAGTGGTGGAAGCACTTAACCGGCAACCCTCTTACCAGATAGTTCGTACCATGTCTGCTTCTACCCTAGTTCCCCAGCAGATCACGTCTTTATAGCTCTCTCTCTCTCTCTCTCTGGCTCTCTGTGTCTGTGCTTCACTTCCTAGTCGTTATCTCTTTGCCTCTCACTCTGCTCCTAAATACACCTCTCTCCTGACTTCCTAGATTACTCAGTTTCTTCCTCGACGCTATAGACACTAATATAGGATGTTCAGTAATAGTGAGCTTAGTTTCTTCATCAGCTGTTATACATTCTGTTCAGTAATAGTGAGCTAGGTTCCAACTATATTTAGCTATTGAAGAAACTACTCTTCAAACTATGATTTCGTGTTACTGGATCTAGCATGGCTGTTAGAAACATGTTCTGTAAACCACTCCCCTTTTTTTTGTTCGCCAAATAGCTAAAGAAAAAATTATTCAGGCTATTACATCTAGAAAAATGCCAAACTGGTGGCCTGTTCTGTATCATTTTCGGTACCTTACACAACCTCTAAGCAAGGCCCGTTATCGCGTAAATATCCTTACAACGAGAATTCGTATTCTGTAATTTAAAATGGTGAATCGATTGCCTTTCAAAAGGCTCGTGACTCTTTTTATTTAATGCTAGTGTCAGAGGGTATTGTTACGAGCGAAAGTGCATGAGATTGACCAACATTTTTACGTGACGTTCTTCAACCACCCTCGTAGGAAAGCAAATGCTGTTAAAATGAGCCGAGAAAATGGTATAATACATTAGTTTTTATCCCTTAAATATGTTTACGTTTCGTACATAATTACTCTGTGTGGATTTGCTGCCGGCGAGAAAAATAAATTTTTTGCTCAAGGTATCTAGTTCGAAAGGTACAGTAACATATTGCTGGTGCTACGAACACTTTTTAATGCGGTACACTATCTACTGGATACGACTGTATTAAATATCAATAAAATTAGTTTCAAAACTTATAATTGAATTTCCAAAATAATACGATTGACTGTTGTTTTACGCAAAATATAAGTAATTAGTATTTCAAAACACGCAGTCAATGTTAGCTATCTTCTTGATATTAAGTATAAATCCGAATGCTACCACCATAATAGATTTGATTTTCATTTGCACACACACATTCATCAACCATACTTCATAAGACATTCTCCAACACTGTGGGCTGACCATAGATTCTCTAACCAAAGATGACGACACTATTAACCACACAAATATGTACAAAGAGATATGCGAAAGTAAAAACTGAGAACATATATTTTGATAAGATGTATGCAGGTTTACAGAACACTTCCTCAGGTATTGCCAAGCCTATGAGATTCTTTCGAAGATACATTTAAAGAATTCGGCATAAATACAGCCACCAGTGACCTACCAGAGATGAAGTTAGAGAACAAACCCCCTGATACGCAAAACAGAAACTAAAATTTATTCGTTGTATTTTACACCATACTTTCCAAAAACAAAACTAAAAGGTCACTTCTAAAGGGCACTGCGTACCACGTGCTTCAGCATTGCAGTGTGTTCGTAAATACGTTTATTATGAAACTATTTCACACGTGCACATTGTGCTTATTTACGAGAAGATAAACACTTTGGACACGGAAGGAATATCATTGTTAAAATCCTACGTTCATTAAAAATACAGTTTCGAAGCATTCCAACATAACTACAAACAGCCTTTTTAGACTGACGTACTGCACAATATATACTAACGTATGTATGTGAAACTCAGAATGGTGTACTGAACTTTGCCATATACTTTCCACAAGTAAAATGATATGGTAACCACTCAAAATCCTACAGTAAATGTTGATCGGCGGCAGTGGCGAAGCGTGGATGTGTTCCAAGGCAAGTAGTATGAGACCCGACTATACACTTTGAGCAGGTGACAGTTGTGTTGCTGAGACCTAGGTGTATTACTGAGAACTAGTTCCTCGCCTCTTATATGCTACTGGCTGAGGAGCGTACCTGCCTCTATCAGTCAAATGGTTCCACAGGGAAGGCAACTCAGAGTTTTGTACAGTCACTGCTAATGCCTGCTTGCCCTAGAACACTTCACGCTTCGCCGCTGAGGCGGAAATATTTCACTGTAGTTCAGCGCTTGGCTCGTTGAGGCGATGCGGCATTTGTTGCGTGCTTCAAGGTCGTCCTTGTATATCCGTCACTTCTGAGCCTCTAAAGCGTAAGTAGGCGGCGCCCTAAAAGTCCTATAGAAAAGAAAACGCAACCTGAATTTGTAGGTATTTGATGAGAAGTGACCTTCGCCAACGTCTAAGCGCAAAAAGACAATCGACTCCTGGTCTGCTTTTACGAATTTTAATTTACGAAGAGTAGACAAAGATTAAATTTTTATAAAGTTAATTTGTATACGGCAGCAAAGGTGCTTCCTCTAAGAGGTGACATGAACGCAGTAACACATCTCACACGTCGGGTAAAAGTCAGCCAATGGTGTGCGAGGTTGGCAGGAATGCGCCGCCGCCCGACGTGACGGAGGGACGGGTGTTTGTGCAGCCCTGGATGTCCGAGTCGTTCCCACGGGGATGCTCAAGATGGATGAGGGAAGCTTGTGTCGTCCTGCAAGGATCTGTGCGCGCCGTTCCAACTGCTTCCTCCATCCATTCCTCTTCCCACTGTCCACAACGTCTCCGCATACCGCTGTTGTCGTTCTGCCGTTCAAAGGACCAGCATTCCAAGAAACCGTTGAAACTCAGCGCTTTTGTAAATAAATGCTGTTCGCGGTGAAGTGAACGCTTTTGAAAGTCAACAATACTGACGAAATTACTATTTATCGTGACCTGCGAAATTGAGATACATACTGACTAAAATTGAAAATTAAGGCAGCTACCTCGAAGCCCTGGTGCGAGCAAATATAGACATTTACATGTTAATTTTTATTAGCCGGGGTTTTCGGGAAAAGGTCTTTACCTGCATTAAGATGAGAAAAATATTACAATATAAATTAAAATGTGGAAAAATATTTATAAGTGTTTCCGAGTTTTTTATACTGAAAATTATTATTTGCTCACGGATTCCAGATCATAAGAAAAACTACTTAAAGATTCTATAGCAATGTGGGCCCTATCAAGATGAACAAGAAAGTCAGTGGTAGCATATATGTATGTTCAACAGGTACTGAACCATGTATCTAATTATATTTAACCTTATCTATGCCTCCCAGGGCTCAGTGGTAGGTAGCTCCATAAGCAAAATAATTTCGCAATAATTTTTTGAGGAGCGGTGGGGTTGAACAGATACCTTTAGAAATTCCCTTGAAATGTGTCAGCAACAGTATTGTATAAAACAATAGCAATACTATTGCTGTCTACATCTACGTCAAAATGTTGCATTGCGCAAAATTAATTTAGGTGAGGAAAAATCAATCTGAAGTTGTGGCACAGTTAACAAAGAGATATGTCTTGCTTAGAGCCTAGATTACTCTTCGTTTTATTTTCAAGTAGGTAAAAATAACATTCTCATGGGCCTTGTCACTTTAATCATCATTCATATGTACTAAAATAATGGGTTCATCACTGAATGTCTCATACAGGCAAACTCTAAACAAGTAGACTACATGTCAGTTGAAGGTAGGGGCAAGGTACGCTGAGGGATGGAGGTCTTTGGTTAAATAAAACAAAATAAGTAAAGATATCCTAATTTATTTACAGCTATGTACACTAAAATGTATGCATGTCACTAATGTCCAATCACTATTAAATAAATTACTGTAAAAGTCACCAGTATGTTACACGTTGATAGCAAACAAAACAAATAATTACTATATACACAAAGGTTATTAAATCAAAATAATAAAGTTTCAATCCTCTATACAAGATCTTTATACACAAAATGTCTCTCTGACTCCTCACAAATGGTGGACCAGTATCCTAGCTTCGAATACCCCGATTATCCTCAGAGGTCAAACAATATCGCAAAACACTCTTTGAGTACCGCTCGCAACACGTCACTATCACCACGACACACAAGATGCCTTTCAATAGAACTAACTCCCCCACACTGAAAAAAATACTTATTAGTCACTGCAAAATATTTTGTTAAAATGGACCACACCAAATTTTTTTGTAGTGACCACAAAAAAATTTAATAAAGTTTTGCAGTGACTACAAAAAAAATTTGTACCCACTACAAAAAAAATTTGGTGAGGTCCATTTTAACAAAATATTTTGCAGTGACTAATAAGTATTTTTTTCAGTGCAGTCTCTGACACAACTTCCTTTTTATACTCTTAATTAAAAGTCCAGAAATTTCTTGCGGCAAGTCTTTATCTCTGAGCTCCGAGAAACACGCCGCATCAGTGTCAAAGTACCTTCCAGGAGAAGTGTGTAGACCCGGGAAAACTCTAGGCCGTGATATCTACTGTTATCTGAGTCTTTACAAAACTCGTGATGCTTGCAATGACTGCAGCGGCGCGCCACAAAGAGTAACACGAGCCGCAAAGTGTGCGCCGAGGTCCTTTAAAGGGTGTTGATCCCTACCACCTTGGCTTTATCTGTTTCTTCTCGATAACTTCTGTTCCAATCGATGTATCAAAATTTTTGTCACGACAAGGCATAGGTACAAACTTAATTGATTTTCTTTAATTTCTGGAACCATAATATATTCATTATTTTGCAACGGGAAGCAGCTGAAAAGGAAAAATTGCTTTTTTTTACGGGAGCGACTACAGAGGCCACAACATTAACAGAAGCAATGCCATAAGGATTCCAAAAAGTGAGTGAAACAATAAACAATGCCTTGTCAGTGTGATAAAAGCATAACAATGTGTCTATTCCCTGATTTATAAGAAAAACCGTAAAACTGATCTGACAGGGATCAATCCCTCTTAATCTTACTGCTGCTATATGAGCTCACGCTGCTCGCACGATAGTCACGGTTCGCAACAAGTTTCTAGAGTCTGGAGTGATGCTTAATATATGTGCTGCGACATTCTTATTTATATCCTGTTCACTATAAACTGAACACTCAGCACAACTTATAATTAATTAAAAATACATTTTATTGGGCCAATAAATGTTCACTTTTGAGAGTGTTGAGACGTTTACACTGGTTTATAGTTATTTGAAACTTTTCATATTAAAAGTAGTGAAAACGGCTGCAAAACGGTTGAAAAAAAACTTTATACAGTGCTCACTTCATCGTGAACGGCCTATAGCACTCCGAAATTCTAGACCTCGAACGCCCCACATACGTCCGCAAAGACGGTCACCTTAAGAATCGGTTTCAGTCACCAAACTGAATTATTTTCTTTTTCGATTTTTTGAAATTCTTGTAAATAAAATGTCAAATCTGCTATTTCTGCAAATTCTATTTACCTTGCGCCTACAGTAGGGCATTGCGTTTTATATATTAACGTATACACTGCAATTAGTGTTTTCTTTTCTTATATTCTTACCATACCAGTTGAACCTAATTATAGGCTACATTACCAGCTCAGTCGCTATGTCTGTATTGTAGCGTAAAGCAAATGTAATCTGCCGTATAGTCGCAGATTTAACGTTTTTCTTCCAAGAATAAAAATAACAATTGCAAATAACTCAAATAATTTTTAACCAAATGCTTTGAAAAAATTTGAGACTGTGTACAGTAATTCGATATACGTTTTTTTGTAGAGAATTTTTCAAAATAATGTACCGTTTGCTAGCAAAAAAATTATTTTGCTTCATTTTGGCTTATTTTTGACAGCAAAATATGTGATATTTCAGGGGCAAAAATCTAAAAATCCTTTTGGCGTATTGTAACAGAAAAATTCCACTACAAACGATGATATACACGTGTTAAAACTGTAAGATGAATTTTTTATATCTGTATTATTTCGCGCAAAAAAAATTCGAAAGTACTGCAAAACTAAAGAGCGAGGCCTTAAGGTCACCAGCTACCATGCGTTTCAAATTCGTTGAAGTGTGTTCGTAAATATGTGTTTTATTCCTGAGTTGTTTCACGTGTGCCTATTGTGCGAAAAGTAAACACACGTTGGGAAAGGAAGGAATGTCATGATAAACACTATTTCGAAGCCCTCCAACAGCTAATAACGACTTCTTCAAACTGCCGTACTCCAAAATGCATTAACCGGATGTACAGGAAACTCATATATAGGGACAGGAAATTTCGCGAAAAGATTTTTGCAATACTTAATTTCACTGCCTTACGATTGCACCTGCATCTCTGCTTTGTGGTCAGTGATTAACACCCAGTGTCTGGAGGTTAAACCCGCAAATCACAACTATCCGTGTACTGATTGGCACAGTCAAATGAATAACAACTCTGCACAAAAGCACTCTGATAATAACCTTGAAGTTGAGCTACAGGCGTGAACGTAAGGCACTGAAGCCAAAAATTTCCGTCCCTACTCATATAGAAACGTGCACTGAACTTTGATAATACAGGCTTTCCGCCAAAAAAAAAAAAATCACATGGTCACCGTTTAAAGTCCCGTAGTTAAAATGATAGGCGGGAATCTTTCACGATAGTTCAGCGCTTGGCTCGTTGGGGCGATGTGGCATTTGATGCGCGGTTCAAGGTCGCCCTTACAGCTCCGTCACTTCTGTGCATGTAACACTCGGGTAGGCAACGTCCTTAGGAGTTAGTGGACCTGGCGCGTAAGACTTTAAACTGCGTCCCTATGAGTTAAAACAATGTCGTCCGGTAACTAAAAACTTGATATCCAATTTCTTCAAAAGTGCTAAAAATATAGCTTTTTCACGTCTCTGTAGCTGAGAAAATATCAATCGTAATCATAAAAATAAAATCATAGAAACCTGAATTGGAGTTTACCACATACTTTCCAAAAAAAAAAAAAAAATAGGGTCATCTGTTGAAGTCCCGTTGAAAAACGCATTCTACGAAAACAGTGCGCGCTAGTTTAATCCTTCGCTCCTAGATGCGATGAGGTGTTTCACGGGCGTGTTATATTCGACTTATCGCCTTCCCCGTTTCCGTACTTAAAAAAAAAAATAAATAAATAAATAAAATAAAATAAAAAAAACTAGGGTCCACTAAGATTAATGTGCCCACCTATTGGCCGTGTATTTGTATGAGTGAGGAACGGCGCTATAAGGGTGAAGTTTACTGCTTCATGTGGTGTGGTATCGCCTCTACCGCAGCACACTGAAAGAAACAGCGTGCACTGGTTGGTATCTTAGAACACTCGCCTGACTGACACGTTTAGTGATGACCCCATATCATTACTCGTGAAAAGTTTTAAACGAAGTGCATTATATATTTCTAGAGTAGTTTCACACTAATCCCGTGAGTAATTTTTCAGATATAACAGGTTGAAAAAGCTGTTTCTAGCCATTTTGAGGAGCTCCGAAATAACTTTTGTAGTTGACGTGATGATTTTGAAACTACCTTTCAGTCAACGTTTGAAGTGCTTATAGCTTAACCATTGAGTAAAGATAGGCTTAACTGTGTACTAATGGGGCGTGCCTGGAGGGAAACGGGGAACGTGGGATGGGCAAATCTGAATTAGGGAGAGGGGATTGTTCTCCCCCCCCCCCCCCATCCCCTATTTAAAAAGCAGTAGGTTTTTACTTTAAAACGCTTTTACTCAAATCTTGATTCGAAAACAAACACGTTTCGGAAATAATTACTATTCCTGGTTTAAAAAAAAAAAAAAGTCACAAAGACGTATAATAAAGGCTAACAAAATTACAAAAAAAAAAAAAATTATGTAGTAAAAATATCCCTACCAGCGGTATATTCAATGTTTATGGATGAAGACAGCTTAATAAGGGCTATTTTGCACCAATTGAAACTTTTCTGGGAAAGGACCGTCAGATTTAATTATGTAATGGGTGTTATGTGTATGATGTATGTATAAGCTGTTCACTTTAAACTGAACCACCCCCCCCCCTTCCCCAAACATTTACAACTGCCAAAATATGTATGTGATTGGAGCCCAAAATGTTAAGTTTTGAGAGTTGTGAAACATTTACACTGTTTTTTTTAGTTCCATGGAAGTTCTTTTGTTAGAAATATTAAAGAAGAATGCAGATTGAATGAAAGAAAAATTTAAACAGTGCTCACTTTATCATAAACAAATTATATATATATATATATATATATATATATATATATATGTGTGTGTGTGTGTGTGTGTGTGTGTTTGTTTGTATGTATAGGCCGTTCGGAATAAAGTGAACACAAAATATTTAACCTTTTAAAAACAACACTAGACATTACTGAATATAATTCAACATTACCGATAGTCGCCTTACTGCTCGTATGGTTAGCAACGGAATAACACAACATTGTTCCGTGTTTATTCGTATTTAAACACTACAATACTGAAACAAAATCAACCGACAGCGATATAATTGTATTATATATAATTAATAAAATTATTTTTTATCAAACTGTATAGGTACCTATCGACTGAACAATTTATCTTATACGCGCAAACATAAAGTGACATTTCCCGTCGTTAGCCGTTACTCGCGGAAATATACGAATTGGCTGGAAATAGAACTTTAGTAGGGCTTTTTTGAGTGTTCACTTTATTCCGAACCACCTATACACACATTTACACGTGGACATTAAAATTTTAAGCTAGTGTATCACTTACCTTACGAACTTAAGAAAAGAAGATGATTATTTGTTGTAATGCGTATATTTATTCGGTCCATATAATGTCCCTGTGGAGTGTTGAAAGCAGACGGAGCATGCATAACCTCGGTGGAGGAAGAAACAAAAGAGAACCACTCACTGTCATCTTGGCTGCCAGCTACAAGAAGAACAAAGTCTGAAACTTTGCCCGCCTCATTTCTGAGGGTAATTTTTCAACTGTCCCTTTAATTACGTAAAGTCGGCGTGCCTGCGAAGCCGGAAGTTTGGTTC
This sequence comes from Medauroidea extradentata, assembly GCA_003012365.1. NCBI lineage: Eukaryota > Metazoa > Arthropoda > Insecta > Phasmatodea > Phasmatidae > Medauroidea > Medauroidea extradentata. The sequence continues at coordinate 60,561 of PNEQ01112776.1, forward strand.
GGCGTGAATATATAAAACTTTTAATGCCGCCTGTTTGTCTCGTGGTACAGTAAATTTACAGATAACGAGTTTTATGTTTTTTTATTATTTTTATTTTTGGTGTGAAAGAAGCAGAGAGGAAGAGGATTGCTGGAAAAATTAATCCGTGAACTTGTTATTGTTATTATTGTTGCATTTTGCGTGTATTATCTCTCTGAAATGCTGGGTTGGGTTTTTTCCCCTGTTTAAAAAAAATGGTTCTTTAGTAAAATTTTACGTCTCTAGGTTATACGCAGTAAGTCTTAAATAGGATGTACCACAATAATACAATCTGCTGTAACACAAAACATGTTGGTTTCCGATTATGTTAAACCGTTTCTTGTCTCACACAGAGTTGGATTTTCTTAGTCGCTGTTTTTGAAACCCAATGGCGTGGATGATAAGTAGGATTTATGCTTAAATTTGTCTTACGTTTAACCACATTTCGTCGTTATAGCATTTTCAGATTGCGGTATAAAATTATTGTTTTTCATCCCAGATGTACTAGTGTACAAAAATGTTTTACGTTGTTACATAATATCTGCTTATATATGATAGTTGCTCTAATATACCAACAAAACTTTGGTTGAATGTTGAAAAATGTTGGAACTGTTTCTACAGTTCTAGTGCTTCTGAAGACGTGGTACTTATAAGGCGTTAGTGCAGTAGTGTATGTAAGTTGATAATGGAAGGTGTGACGGTAAAGGGGAGGGGACTGGCACACGTGTACGTGTATATGTATGTGTATGTGTTTTGTTGCAGATCTTCGAGGATGTGTACCACTTCCAGCACAGCGGCGTGGCCAAGAGGTCGACATCCCCCAGCCACGAGCACCACAACAGACTCTTGTCCGACCAGCAGGTAGTTTGTTTATTTACTGGCTGTTACCCGAGAATCCACTCGCGTTTCAATTGATTGGCTCAACGGGCCGCGGTGGCCGAATGGTCAGACCGTTCGCCTCCCACCTAGGCGATCCGGGTTCGATTTCCGGCGGGGTTGGTAATCGTGCCGGACGTCGCCGTTGGTCGGCGGGTTTTCTCGGTGATCTCCCGTTTCCCCCGCCCTTTCATTCCGGTACTGCTGCATACTCACATAATGTCACCCCTCACCAGCGCTAAAGACCTCGATGACCTGACCAAAATCTCTCTCACTCAATTGAATGGATCATTGAGACTTGTAAAGTTGTGTCTATGTACTTCAAACTATCTTATGTAGTCCGTAAAATAATAATAAAAAAAATTTAAAATATAAAAATCAAAATTAAATGTAAGTAAACGTATTAAAAAATAATTTCATCGTTTAGAATGAGACATAAGTAATAATAATAATATTCAAAGTGTAACATACGTTTTATTTTAATTTTTCTAAAAAAAAAAAATCTGAAACAATTTTTTTATTTCGGAAATTCTAAATTATGCAAAATGTTGTTAAGGGTAATTAATAACCGCTTTAGAACGTTTCCAGTAAGTTACGTGACCAACCTGGTCACGTGATTGAGCAAACCTAGCCAACCTCAGCAAGTTACTTAATATAAATAGCCTTATAGAGCTCTCAGCATCACCAAGTACGCACAATGTTCTGGGTGACTGTGTGCCGTACAGCTTCTGGAAATATGTAAGCTTTAAAGATGAAAGGGTCGAGTATAATTTATTGAAATTATTATCTCAGGCTTTACGACGCTGTTTCCTTATAACGCCGCTGGATAGTAACACAGAAATATAGGTTTATTAACTTGATATAATATGAAATTTTAAAAGTATAATCCACAATAATTGTACATGTACAGATAGTAACCATAAATAGTTTAAAATTTTCATACAATGATGATTAAAATAAATTTAACAATAAAACAAAAATTGGAGGCATGAAAATGGTACCAGGTTTACAAAGTATATTACCAAAAATAGTTTAAACACAAATAATATACACAACTAATTCAAAACACGCGACGTGTTGCAATGTATCGTCACAGTTGGGCATACAGTGCTAATTACGATAAATAAATTAATCTAATGCAAAAATATGAGGTATAGCAAAACCGTACGAAGCACAGTAACTTTCGTAAACTGTTTGATAAATTCGAACAGTGTAGTAAATTAATTTCAATTACAGATAATAAAATGTTCAAATATGATTTTCAGCAAGAGTTGTACGTGTACTAACGTCCCTGATCTATGGTTTATATATATATATATATATATATATATATATATATATATATATATATATATATATATATATGTTGCCCAGAAACAAGCTCCTAATAAGGATACCACGTGAATCCTGGGCTAAGTTGGATACGAAAATGTTAGTAGTAAAATGTTGTACGGTGATATTTTACATATTTATGTACACAGTGTGGCAACATAGCATTGTAGTTTGTCCCCTACAGATATCTTACTTATCTCACAACTTCTGTTCTGACCTGAGTAATTATGGATCCAGGTTAAAATCCTGAGCAGTCCAAACATGATGTTTACTTGACTTAACATTCATGAAATAATACCTGGTCGTGGAGCGCAAGAGGGGACCAATAACAGTGCTATGTTGCCACATTGCGCACGTGACATGTACAACATTTTGCCACTTTCATTTTCGTCTCCAGTTTAACCCAGGAATCGCATGGTGTGCTTGGTACGCGTTTGTTTATGTGCAGCCTGTATGTTACTATTTGATATGAAGCTGTTAAATCGAATGACTCTTCCCGTATAAAATGTATGTTATAATTTTTGCATAGTGTCAAGAAGCCACGTAACTAGCGCGCGGTGCTTTACAATTTTTTGTTCTGAGGGACTGTAAACTGTGACAATATCATCGTATATGTTAACCACGGTCTTAGAATAACAGGCCTGGACACTAGCCTATCTATAGGTGATTCGGAATAAAGTGAGCACTCAAAAAAGCCCTGATTAATTTCTATTTTCTGCCAGTTTATATCTTTCCGCTACATGTAAACATCAACATTGCCACGTGCTTTTATTTACATAGGCTTGTACAATGTTTACATTTACGTTACAGTGCTCCGATGAATTTTAGCTACAATATGTACTCATTAAATGCATGTGTGTTGAATATGTGCTATACTCAGTAGTAATCTTAGTTATAAATACCTGCGAGTAAACATCTTATAACACTGGTTTCTCTGCGTCTACTCTAACGGCGCTATTACCGTTACGAATCTCGTAAATGCATGCACAGTATATTCGAACTTTTAAATTAAAACCGCC